>CM035796.1:32227077-32297077 GCA_020466265.1 Siphamia tubifer
AAAACACTGCCAATGCATCACTCAATTATTGATCAGAGAGAACACATGGAGGGATAGTTGTGAAACTGTGGAGGCAGGCGAAGCTGGGAACAGGAATGGAAACAATGCTGAGTCTAAGCCCTTTGCTTCAGAGAGACGCAGACAACAGAGGCAAAAACAAGGAAGAACTTGTTAAATGTGATGATTCATCACCCACCGCTCCAGTATTAAACCAAATTAGGTTCAAGCTCAAAGACGCTTTATTACATTGTTTTAACTAGTTTCTGATACATCTGCACAGGGAGATGAAGGACCTGAAATCTAATTAATTTTGTTGCTGTCTTGAGGGCTGGATGAGCACTGATGGGAAACCATGCCAATCCTGCAACACACCATCACTGGTGACACACACACACACACACACACACACACACACACACATAATGTACAGTTTAAATCACACAGTATTATCACAATCAGTGGCCAAATGAATTTTTTTGCTTGAAGGTAAACAACATACCATTATAAAAGAAGCATTGCGGTGACACATAGAAACCTCTGACCTATAAATCATGCTCTCCAGATTGATGAAAACAAGCTTATATGATACCACCCCACTCAGTTAACCCATAAAGACCCAGTGTGACTTTTGCAGCACCTCCCAAATATTTTTTCTCCTTCTTTTTAGCCTTTTTTAAGTGATTTATCACCATTCATTATTAAAAAAGAAATCCTCTGTATTTTGCATTTATTCAATAAAATTTAATTTACTGGTTATGTCAATGTTCATAAAGTTGAGATTATTATATTAAAAGCCTTTGTTGGTCAGCTCAACCGTTTGGTAGAGATAACTTTGAATCCTGGTATCTAATCTAAATTTAAGTCCTTTGACCCTAACACAAAAAACACGACTGGGCAGCACTGTCAACGATATACTTGGGTCATGCTAGTATACCACCAAGGAAGAAGATGGTAACCATGACAACACCTCTGCTATGATCTTTTCTTTTGGACACAAAATTGCAGGCAAGTTCGATTAGTTTGATTTTATTAACTTTTACAGAGTCTATTTTACATAAATAATACTCATCATGTTTCAGAAATACTTTGGTATTAATGCAATATTTTTTTTAAACATGCTGAACCAAGATAGAGATGATAGTAAAGGGTCATGAAACGCTAATGATAATTGCTAATGCTAATCACTAATGATACAAACACAAAAAGTTGATACATCTAATTTGAACCAAGTCACAAATTATGTTGGTAACATTGGTGAAGGAGTAATTTTAATACTTGACTTAAATTTAGGGTCAGTAAAAAACAATACAAATCTATGTTTTATGTTAAAATAGTCCCTGTGAGGTGGAAAAACAAAAACATATTTTTTTTATGTGATTTTTGTAGTGTGACCAACAAAGGGTTAAGAAAAAGTTTTGATTTTACTTGGCCCAGAATGCTATAGAATCATTTTCATATTTTAAATATATATACATATGTTTTGCTTACATATTTTATTACTTATCTATTATTATTGTTTATTTTAGTAATCTATTGTTTTTGTGTTGTACTGACTGAAAGCAGATGCTCAAATATCACTGTACATTGTTGTATGATGACAATAAAATCTATCTAATCTAAACTGAAAAAAGTTACTTTTTCCATAAATATATCATTAACTGAATGGAAAACTAGTATTTCCAAACACTGTCATTTATCCCAGTCCATGGGTTTTAGTGATAAGTAAAAAAAAAAATGCCAAAGAAGGACTTATTATCCTCTGATTGTTTTAATTTTTTTTATTAAACCCCTGATATTTATCTATATTTATCTATATTGAATCCACTGATCATGTTGATGGTCATTAAAGCTCTGAATAAATTCAAAGGTTATTTTATGGAAAACTTGAGAAAAATAAAGAAAATTTGAGTTTTTCACCCAAAAAATGTGGGAGGGTCTTTCAGGGTTAAAAAAAAAAAAAAATCACTTGTGTTATCATTACAAAATTTGCCCAAGAAAAAATAAAAAAATAACAATAACAACAATAATAACAATAAAAATAACAATAAAAACAATAATAATAATAATAATAATAATAATAATAATAATAATAATAATAATAATAATAATAATAATAATTAAAAAAAAAATAATAATAAAAATAATAATGTTAAACTGCCCTGTACAGATGACTGCTTCTTTTCTGACTCCATCCAGTTCTAACACGGTGATACCATCTATTTAATATCAGTACCTTTACACCCTTACTGTGAAACTGCACAACGCTTATTAAGCTGGCAGCTAATTCCATTGAGACTTTGCAGTGGAGAATGATCAAAGCTTACGCTGAGCCTACTTTAGCAGCCTGTGCTAACTACTACACAAGCCAAGGTTGAAGGTGGAGGTGACAAAAAAAAAAAAAAAAAAAAAAGACAGTGTGGAACTGATGGCTTTAGAAAAGAATGACGATCAAACAGCATCATCACTGTCGGTAAGTAGGACAGTTTTGAGAGACGATGGGTTAGAGCACAAGCTCAGCGGTTGGTCAGATATTTCTACACCCATCCAGATTTAGACAAGACTTACATAATAGCAGGGTCAAAAACAGTCACAGTCGCTAAGACAAATACATTTTAGATAAAACAGCACCTGTACACCTGTGCTTTAGCCTCGTACTCTGCTGTCAGCTGCACGTGGAAAAGCATGCACATTACAACCCCCACCTCCACTGTACATGCAAGCACTCAAACACTCTCTTGGCTGTATCTTACCTGTAAGTCTGATCTCAGGGCACAGTAGCATGCAAAAAACATGGCAGTGTTGTAGTAACATGAAGGAAGCTGGGGTATAACTGTTAAAGCCCCTTCAAGGATTAGAAACAATGAGCAAACAAGAGGAGCTGCAGCATCAGATCACATAGAAGTGTTGGCATCCCTGAGTGAGACAGATACTCCTCTGATTGTGCCAGGCTAAAGGGAACAGGATCACTTTCTCTGGGAGGATATTTTAACCACCAAATAAGAAAAAAAAAAAAAAAAGAAAAAGAAACACCACTCCACTTGATGCAAAGCTTCCAAAGCTGCTCACAGGCAAACAGGCGGGACTGAGCTGTCGAGGAGTGTGTGTGTGTGTGGTGGGGGGGGGGCAGCAAGAATGTACGTCTTATACAGAGGAGAAGAAGAAGAAGAAAGCGAAAGGAGGAAAGTCTGGTGGATAAACGCGATCAACATGTGCGAAGGAATCACAGGGAATTAAAAGAAGATCAGAGAAAAATAGGACAAGTGTGTGTGTGTGTGTGTGTGTGTGTGTGTGTGTGTGTGTGTGTGTGTGTGTGTGTGTGTGTGTGTGTGTGCACCGTGTGTTCCTGTAGACGTGTGTACATGTGAAGTCAACCCTGCCTGTCCTACTGTAAGGAGTGTGTGTATGTATTCCTATCTTTATGGGGACATTGATATGTTTAAACAGTCACACCATGGGGACCTCTGACACTATGGGGACCAAAATTCAGGGTCCCCACTGGTAAAAAATAGAAATGATGTGGCCCTATAAATATATGGATTTTTTTTTTTTTTTCCAGAAGTCCCCATAAAGCATGGGGGAACCAGGTGCAAAGCAAAATCTGTATTTTTCAAAGGTTTTAAGGTATGCTTACTTTCGAAAATTACGTTTTTATTTTAAGCATTTTTTTAATTATGTATTTATTTTTTCATCTATATATTTATTGATTATTGTTTCTATTTATTTTATTTGTTTATTTATTTTTAAAATATTTTTATTTATTCATTTATTGTCCTAATTGTATTTTTTTTATTTTGTTTTATTAACAAAATAAGAAGATGTGTTCCTCATGAGACATGGAAACCAGTGTGTGTGCATGTGTGTGCGTGTGTGTGTGTGTGTGTGTGTGTGTGTGTAAGAACACGTGAAAACACACTGTGCACTTAGTAGTTTTATTTCCAGCATGTTGCACACCATCTTGGATCAAATATTTTTTTCCCTCACTATACACACACTGTCTTCTTTGTCACATACATACTGTATACACACACACACACACACACACACACACACACTTTGTTACATAACAGGCAGTACTCTATATTGTCACTCTCACAGTGCATTGCAGAAAAACAATATCAAAAGAGTAACACCTGATCAGACTGAGGACAAGTGAGACATCTGTCTTCACCCATTCTGCAAAACATTCATTAACTTATTCCTACTTATTAATTACTCATCTGCATTATGGAAGTAATGGCTGAGTTCACTGAACAATGGATTAAACCACAACTGGGTTATCAAGACAGCCACCAGAAAATATTCACTGAGATGATTTAGCAAATCAGAATAGAATAGAATAGAATAGAATAGGATAGAATAGAATAGAATAGAATAGAATAGAATAGAATAGAATAGAATAGAATAGAATAGAATAGAATAGAATAGAAACCAAATCAAATAAAGCAAGAAGTTAAGGACACAAGACAAACATAAAACAATATAAAACCAGTTACTATATTAAAAAACAGCTAGAAACCTGTACATAACCATAAAATAACTATATGTATAAAAGTGCATAAAAATGTATATAACAACCCCATGACAAGTGTTTGAAAACCCAGGAGACAATAAATACAGTAATAAATACAGCAAAATAAACTAAAATGCACTGTAAAGAAAGACATTTCACACATAAGTGCATATACAAAGACAATATATTATACACATAATATGATTTCTATGATATTTTATGTTATCTAATGCAGTGTTTCCCAACCCTGGTCCTTGAGGCACACTGTCCTGTATGTTTTAGATGTTTCCCTCTTTGAACACACCTGATGGTCATTATCATTCTTCTGCAGAGCTGGATGACAGGATGATCATTTGAATCAGGTGTATTTGGAGAGAGAAACATCTAAAACATGCAGGACAGTGTGCCTCAAGGACCAAGGTTGGGAAACGCTGATCTAATGGGTTCTTCCTTGACCTATTATCTATCATTCCTGAAAGTCCAGTCTTTGTTTCCTCCACACATCACTGAGGTGTAGCACTGCCCTCACTGGCTTGTAAGGGAGAGTTCTAATGGGGGATGTCTGCTCAGCTTTCGGGAAGGACCGGTGATGGTCACACACATGCACTAAATGGTATAGTATATGGCTGCAAGACTGGAATATGCACTGATCTCAAGCAATGTTGACTCCCCCTCTGTGGGGTTAAAAGATATAAAAAAATAAATAAATGAATAAAATAAGTGAATGAATAGAAAAACTAAAATAAAAAATAAAAAAAAAAGAACAAAATGCAGACAAATTAGAAAAAGGAAAGAAAGAAAGGGGAAAAAAGAAACGGAAAAGAAGAAGAAGGAAGGGAAGAAGAAAAGAAAACTCTATTTGTTACCTACTTTCCTCTCTGCTCATTAGTTTTTTTTGTTTTTTGTATATATATGTATATGTTTAGTACTTCAGCTATTTATTATTGGTATTGTTATTATTGTTATTGTTATTATTTTTATTATTATCATCATTTTTGTACAATGCACTATATTGCTATAAGATGAATTTAGGTTATTGGGGAAGTGAAGAAGGGGTCCTACTCCTTTTCGGACATGTCATTGTTATTATTATTATTGTTGTATGGATTATTGTTGCACTTTGCACATGTTTGAAATAAATCATTCAAATCAAATCAAATCAAAGTTTCATCAAAATCCATTCAGAACTTTTTGCGTAATCCTGCTGACAGACAGACAAACGGACCTGAATTTAATACATCCTTGGCAGAGGTTATAACTTTAGAGACAATTTCAGGTTATGACCATGTTAGAACCAGTAAACTGCAGTGAAGCAACCAAAGAAATACATTGCGTTTGACTTCAAATTAAATCCCAAAAAGCAGAATGTGATCATCAGACACCTGGATGTCAAACAGGAAAAGCATCATGTAGCAGCGACAGCAGCAGGATCTGTTTATCTGAGCCAATTAGTTGAGGAGGCTGGTTACGCTTGAGGTCACCTGAGGAACCTTTATGCAAAAATGTGGACTGCCTACGTCTGATTAGTGAAACGGAAAGGTCCAGGGCAAGCAATGAAAGAACAACCAAACTAAATTGATACAAAAAGAAGGGAGGGCTCTCTGACCAAAAGATCACTAAAGTTGTACAGTTCATACACTATGGCATAATTAACTTTATATAACTGTAAAAGTAAAACTAAATATGTCATTAAACATCAATATTGTACAAGTCATTTCTAAACTGTATTTCATTATAGATTCCTAGTCACTGTTGACACATGATATATCATTATTTAGCACTGGTATATAAAGGAAATCATAATGACTTCGGCTTATACTATAATTTAGACTTGATGCTTTGTTTAAGGTCAGGCCTGATTACACTAGTCTACAGTGTTTTAGAAAGTACCTGCTTCAGACAGTAAATGTGTTAAATGAATCAGACAACAAATGACTTCAGTGCTGGTTAGTTCATGTTTTTAATATATATGATGGTGTGTTATTCCACATATATGGTGGTTTATGTATATGTATACAATGGATTAGTAAATATTCCACTAGAAAGAACCTGTAAAGTGAATGGATCATAATGTGCAGACAGTGTTTTGAAGTAGATCTGAGAACAATATTCCTTTGGACTAAAACCTATTCTCTTGTTCATACCAAAAATTTCATATTTTGACCCCAGAATTATCTTTGAAACTTGTGCCAACCAGCATTTAAGACTTGAGTTTTTTTGTTTGTTTTTTTTTATCAGTAATAGACATGTGGTAAAATGTACTTCAAAACACTGTCTGCACATTATGATCCATTCACTTTACAGGTTCTTTCTAGTGGGATATTTACTAATCCATTGTATACATGTACATTAACCACCATATACTGTATGTGGAATAACACACCATCATATATATTAAAAACATGAACTAACCAGCACTAAAGTCATTTGTTTTCTGATTCATCTTATTAAAGTATGTAAGTATATCTAAAGCAGATACTTTAAAAAAATAATAAAAAATAGAACAGTGTAATAAATGTCATCACCAAACTGTTTGCCATGACAAAAAAAATTAATCTTTTGTATTATCATTTATATTCTCTGAAAAACGGCCAAAGAATTACACATTTTGCTCGGGTATGTAAACTTATGAACCCAACTGTAGCTCCAATTAAACAGTCTCAGTATCACATGTTGAATAAATATTCCATCTTCTCCAAGTGTCAACTTTGCTCCTCCCAACATACATGTCAACAGCAAAAATAACTTCAACAACTTCCACCCCCTTATCTAGCTTTGAGGTGCTCACATTACACCAGTTCAAAAATACATCTTGTTTACCTTCTCCTCTTAAAACTGTATTATTTCATCACAACATCAACCGTCTCCCTAAGACACATTACTGAGCAACTTTGGGATTTCATGTCCCAAAATGATTTTACATGCATTAATTTGTCAATAAAACAACCTCAGTGTTAATTCAAACTCATTTAAATCAAATGTTTAATATCTGTTGAGCCACTAAACAACCCATTTAAATACTGTAAAATGCAGTTTGTCATTAGCCTAGCCGTGCTAACCCTCCTAGCGGTAGCAAATCTTATGTGCGACAGTATTAGTCTAGTTATGTTCAATGTAACCTTTGGCTAGATTTCCCTAAACTGGCCGACGAATCACAGTGAAGTATAGAGTCAGAGGGCGGGCGTAACAAAGTGATGATGCAACAATTTGGAGAGAAACAACCGGAAACAACCATAGAAGAAGAACAACAGGTGGCGTTTTCCTTTTATCAAAGATGACTGAAGAATATGAGAAAACGTCAGCAATCTTTAAATCATTTTTACAGAAGTGACAACAGCCAAACTCCATAATCCACCATTTTCTTCAGTCATTCGTAACTTTCTACGGACTCCTCCGTGAACTTTCCGCCATCTAACTATGTCATCCTAAAAATTACCCTGATTGGTTGTGGTATCGTCCTATTGCATACAGAGGATTTGAAAGACAACCTTTTAGCCCCGCCTCCTCTGCCTATGACGCATTCCTAGACCTATACATGTAATGAATAGGGATAGCGCAGCTAGGCTAGGCTAGTTTGTCATGTTTCATGGTTGTCAGATATGATCCATTTGGACAGTCAGTCAGTCCCTAGTTACCATGGAAACACCATTATCTTCTACAGCATCAATCATAGTGAATGGAGACACTGAGTTTATGTTAAGTTCATGATATATTTTACTGAAAAAGTCACCTTTTCTTCAGTTTTCCCTGTTTTGATAGAATAACCTTTGATTTACTCTGACGTTTTATGAACATCTACACAACCAGTCAATTTAACATAAGAAAATAGATGATTTTCATTGGAAAAAATGTCACATTCACAGGATAATATCGTAACACATGGTGATAAATCACTTAGGAAAGGTTAAATTCATTTGGGAACTGCCGCAAATGTCACACTGGGTCTTTACAGGTTCAACGCAAATAAAAACAGGTGTTTCCAATGACTGTCATTTACTAATCTACAGGAGTTTTAGTGGTGAATCAACATTGGAGGAGATGATGGGGTTTCAGTATTCACTACGGAGCCTCTGATCGTCCAAATGAATCATACGTGATGACCATGCAAAGCTGAGAAACTGCATTAGCAATTATTGTAAATTTTTTACTTGTATTGATAGGATAAAAGGATCAAAAGTTATTAAACACTTTAGACTGGTCCATGCTTTTGGGCAGCTGTGGATTTTTATGATAAAGAGTGACTAAATAATTACTGAACGCCTCAGTTATCCTCTGTTGTACGATTTATACCAGAGTCACAGCCGACTTCCCATAGTCTCATTTCCTAACATTTGCTTTTATTGTATTTGGACATCTGTACAATGTAATACATGTGGATATTATGGATGGATATTAAATAAGCAGGGCAACAAACACAGAGGTTAATTTCTTGTTGTGTTTAAATGTCTTAACGTACACTAAATATCACTCTAAAAATATGCACCATCAGTAGACATCTAGCAACACAGCACAGTACTGTGTATGAGTGGAAATGAGTAGAAAAGTGGCTGTTATTTGACGTTACATTACTTTTAAACGTCTCAAAGTCAAGTCAAAGAGATGTATTTGTCACCTACATAGTACAAGTGAGCAGTGAAATGTGCTTTCTGTAACTGCAATCTTTAAGAATAAAACATTAGTAATAAAGTAATAAAGTGGTGAAATGTAAAAAAAAAAAAAAAAAAAAAAAGTTTTAACATGTGTTTCATTTTAATGAAAAATGAGTGAATTATCCTGATTGAACCAGTACCTCTGAATATTTACCAGAATTGTTATTATTGTCATTATGCACAATGAAATATCATTTCAGTTCTTGGCCCAGACAAATAGACACTTCTCTTCTCACTAGATCTAGATACTCTAGGTACCCCGCTGCCCTAAAAGAAGCAGGATTACTGTCTTCCATAACTGATTACATTCTCCCCAGTAGATGAGATGAAGTATTAGCCATATTTGTAAAGACCACTGACTTACTAGTGTTCTTTAACAGACAATAGTATATGTACATAACTGTAAAATAACCTTTGTCGCATGAAAACACTCACAGTAAAAGTATAATTAAACAAAAAAAAAAGACTAAAATAGGTGAAACTACTGTAGAAAAGCAGTCTGAGAGCACAGCCCCCATCCTCACACACACACACACACCCACCACCAAAATCTAATCATTTGTAGATTTCCCCATTTCCACCATGCTCTGAAAATGTCATCAAAATCGAAAATTTTCGAGTTATGCTGTACACAGACAGACAGACAGACGGATAAATGTCAGCAAAAACATAACCTCCTTGGCAAAGGTAATTAAAAAAAAGTTGAATAAAACTTGTGACACATTGTCGCCTGGAGAAATAAAATATATTGTGAGTAAAGTGCAGAGGTAAGAAACACCATTGCACTAAATATTCATAGAATAGTTAGTAATGGAATTAGTAATGAAATATTAACAGTCCTTGTTAGGACGTTTTGGTTTTGGACACCTTTTGAATAATTAAACATGCGCCGGGTCAAACTGACCCAGGAACGCTCCTGCTGTTCCTGACAAATGAACATAACAGAACGGTTAAAGGAAGGTGTCGTATGAGGTGTGGAAACTGCAGTACGATGATGTTTCTGTGGAAAAAATGGATGGAATGAATATTTACCAACTTGGAATATGATGTAATGTCCCCTAGTATTATTTAAACTATGATACGGCAGCTCCACAGCAGCACCATGATCTCTGTCCAGGTCCTTTGTGTGTGTGCGTGCGTTACAGCGAGGCTACGTCTCATTAGGAGATCCAGGTTTAGATCAGGCAGCTACATGTATCCTGCTCTAGGAAGTAACTTCACGTCGGTGTATGTAGGAGGATGCACCAGTTGGCAAACTGAATGTAGGGGGAGGCATTAAAGATGTTGTATGGAATATATTTTTGGTGCCAGCCTTCCTGTTACCGTGGTAACTGTCCATCGATACAGCAGCATTACTGAACGGAGAACTGAACGGATCCCCCGCCCCCTACATTTCTTATTTATTTATTTATTTTTCCCTTAGAGAGAGTGAAGTTAAGCTGGGGAGGAAGAGGAGGAAGATGAGGGGGTTTGTAGGTAGGAGGAAATCTGGGGGTGGACGAGTTAGAGGGAAGATCAAACTGTGCAGGATTGACTGAGATTGACATTTTGCTTACAGGAAATAGTTTACTGATGTATGCATGTGGGCAAATGAATATGACAAAACAAATGACATGTATATATCTTGTGTTTATTATGTACTGCTTCATTTATATGGATTTTATTTCATCCAATGCAGTACTTTTTTATGATGTACAGAACACAAAACACTATAAAATTCTAAATTACTTATACTTACTCATATTATTTAGACACATTACATTTATATATCTTGTGGTCATTATGTCCTGCTTGATTTTTATTTTACCCAATGCAGTACTTCAAAAAAAGTATTTATTTTGATTATATATAATGATGTACAGAACACAAAACACTACTGAAATCATAAATAGCACATAATTGTATTGTTTTACATTTATATATCCTCTGTTGTGGATTGCTTGATGTATATGGATTTTATGTCATCCACAATACATTCCTTTTTTATTCGCATTTTTAACCAAAAACTTGCTTTTTGTAGGGCAGAATAGTTTGACTGACTGACTTATGACTGTTTTATTTCACTCAATGTGCCTTATAGTCCATTTATATATATATATATATATATATATATATATATATATATATATATATATATATATATATATATATATATATATATATATATATAAAAACATTAATTGACAGTGCACCTTATAATCCTGTATGGAATATATGGTTGGTTTAATAGTTCAAACAGTTCCATGAAAATGTGTCGCCACCTCAGAATAGTTTGTCACATCCATATCACATGTCTTTTTTACAATTTTCTTGTGCTTTAAATGTACTATGATATGTATATATATATATATATATATATATATATATATATATATATAAATGTAATCAATGGCCTTTATGAACATCAAATGACCTTACTCACGTACCTGCATTTATTTCAGTGTCAAAATCCGACAACCTGTAACACAGTTGTCACTCTCCTAACTTGACTTTCTCTCTTGTTCCCTCCATACTGTAGGATACTTCCGATGTTGTACGTCACCCTCACAGAAATTCAGTTGGTAAAATGCATTTCCCAGGTTATTTTAATGTATGTTAGAAAGCCCAAACCGTTTAATTGTTTGTTTGATTGTTTAATTTTATTTATTCAGGAACAACTCATTTTCTCTAAGTTTTCAAATATCCCACGCTGTTGAACACACCAGTGATGTTATGACAGTTATCAACATGTTTAGAATTAGCCGCTGTGTTGCTCAGTAACCACGCCAAGATCGCCATCTCGCCTTCTTTGTCTCTTTATTCGTATATTCCTGGTTCATTACTATGTGAAAATGTAAAAGGTGACACGAATAACACAGTACAGTTTGGATAGATATTAGCACGATGTGTTTTTTATCTGTGCATAAGTTTACACTGTTTAGCGCTGGTGTGCTGTTGAAGCTAATACGGTAATAAGCTAGCTGTCATCTCAAACGACCCGACCGACCGCAAACCGAATATCATTACAAATATTTTTTAATGACCCTGTAGCTGCGGGCACCTGCTCACTTCAGGTCAGCATCACCGATTGATTGAAAATTATATATATATATATATAGTTTTCTATCACTTCTCCAATATGTGATGCCGTTAAAATATGCAACACCTATTTAGATACTGGGAGAGAATAAAAAAGAAGTGGATCATTTATTGTCATTTTCAGTTCAAATGTCACCTCCAATAATGCTGGAATCGCTCATATAGGTATTTAATGAAAGGTATTAATAGTATTTACTTAGTGAAATAGAAGTATTTATTCTAGTGAAATGCTTGAATATGAAAACTGCTGCCTTGAGTTTGAGCTTTGTTCTCTTACTCTGCTAATGTCAGCTCAAAATGAGAGAAAATGCCTTATATACCTTCACATACTTGGTCAATAAAGATAAATCTGACAGAACAGCTGTGACAGTACACAGTCCTTGAAAAGTGAATATTCTACAAATTCTCAAACGCTGATGACTCATGCACATCTTGGACCCGACAGCAGAGCAGACTTTCAAGGTGAGCATCCAAGATCAGAGTCACCAAAACAGTGTGTGTCCACATTTGACATATGACCGCAATCTCCACTTCTGTTCAGGGACTGAACAGCGGCCAGAAAAGTGCTTTTGCAGAACATAATAAGGTCAGAGACGGCGTTGTGAAGTAAGTCGTTGTATGTTCGGGAACTGAAACGACATTCACATGGGAATTATGTCTCAATATGTTCCAGATAAACAACAAGAAGGCCATGGAAGCAGATGTGGAGACTTTTCAGTAGAGGACATTTAACTAGAGCTGCACAATGTGTTGTTTGAACATCGATGTCGCAATGTATGTGTTCGCAATAGTCACATGACAGGTCCTGTTAAGGTAGGAAACCAATGAGCTCAACATTTTCTCATCTAATTTTAATAGAACCTGACACACGCTGAGCAAATCACAATTATTCTGAACCAGTTTGGAGTGAGTCACTGGTAACAAGACTGAAAATGAGCGACCAACAAGAGAAAGTCACTCGAAACCAACAAGAGAAAATCACTCGAAACCAATAAGAAAGAATCACCTAAAACCAACAAGAGAAAATCACTCGAAACCAACAAGAGAAAATCACTCGAAACCAACATGAGAAAATCACTCGCAACCAACAAGAGAAAATCACTCAAAACCAGCAAGAGAAAATCCCTCAAAACCAACAAGAGAGAATCACCTAAAACCAACAAGAGAAAATCACTTGAAACCAACAAGAGAGAATCACCTAAAACCAACAAGAGAAAATCACTCGAAACCAACAAGAGAAAATCACTCAAAACCAGCAAGAGAAAATCCCTCAAAACCAACAAGAGAGAATCACCTAAAACCAACAAGAGAAAATCACTTGAAACCAACATGAAAAAAATCACTCGAAACCAGCAAGAGAAAATCACTCGAAACCAACAAGAGACAATCACCTAAAACTAACAAGAGAAAAATCATCCAAAACCATGGCTTGGTGCTACAAAGAAAAGCAACATCAGTTATGTGGAATTATTTTATTAATTAATGTATTTCAATGTGTTTAATTTAATTTTAATTTTTTTTATTCATTTTTTTTTATATTTATTATTTATTCATTTTGTGTTTATTTGTATTTTATTTACTCATTGTATTGTATTTTATTAGACTTTTTTATTATTGATTTATTGATTGACTTATTTTTAATTGTTAATTGTATTTAATTATTTCGGCTACAACAAGGACGACACTGAAACGTAGGTTGTGTTGACCACTAATCTGTTTGATCATTCATGTTGGCCTCAGACAGTTGTTAAATTAACAGTTAAATTCAAATGTTATGTAAAAATTGAGTAAAACTAAGGAAAAGTGGCTTTTTTCACCAAATATATCATTAACTGAACAAAAAAAAACAAGCATCTTCAACCCTCATCAATGGGTTTTACTGGTGAATCAATGTTGCAGAAAATGGTCTTTCCATGTTATAACTATAGAGCCTTGAACGTCCAAAAGGGTCAGAACTGATGACAATGATTTTTAAAAAACATTTTATTTATGTTTTTTTTTTTTTTTTTTTTTTTAAACACACACACACACACACTGTGCTCTCAGAGTGCTTTTCTAGTTGTAATTATATTGATATCTCTAATCATTTTTATTTTATAAGCCATCAAAATGTGGAGCAAAAGTAAAGGCAAAACTTTTATCTACAAAATATTTTAAAAAATTCAAAACTGAGAGAAATACCCACCCAATTTCCAGGCATCTATACCGAAACATTGATCACTAAAGTCAATTCCAGTTGAATCTACATCATGGGTATATTTTCTACAGCTTAAAAACACATTGAATGAGTGGATGCAGACGTTTTGTGTCAGGTTGCCGATATTTTCGAGTAAAATCCACATGTTGGTAAAAACTGAAAATACAGATGGACAACAGACAGAAAAGAAAAAGAATCCACTTCTTCACAAAACTGATAAATTATAGAAAGTCTGGTGGAAAAATAGTGTCATCAGTTTGTAGCTCTGCAACAAAACAACAAAAGACTTGATGGATAAGACAGGTATGAGACAAACTAAACACAGAACTGATACACTGCAACATGGGTGGAAAAATACTGAATGGTTTCACCTATACTCCAGGAAACTAAAGTACAGGTATTTATCTGTAGACACATACGCCAACCACACCACATATCCTCCTTTTGTATCCATGGGTATAAAAATAAGAGCTGTCAAATTATTAAAAAAATTTAATCAGATGAATTATAGGATTACTTTGGATTAATTTTGATTAACTATTCATTTGTAATTAATATTAATTGCGTTTAATTTTTCATGAGCAAGAAAGAAGGGAATGTTTATGCACTTAACGTGTTTGTCTCAGGTGGGTGACGCCTTAGATGAAATCCCAGACTAAATAATGCTTTGCTTTAATGTGATATTTTAAATTAGAAGTGCTTCAATGACAAAGAAAACTTCCTCAAAACACTTTATGTGAGTCGACTCTACTGTCTCAGGTGGGGTTTTTTTACTAACATTTTCAACAAAATACAAAAGAATACATTAAGAAACAGAAAATGCAGAATACATTACAATCCAGTAAAATTCAGGAAAAACAATCAACACAAAAAAGTGATGAAAACATATTCGACAGCTTTTCAAAATACAGTAAAACTTTTTTAGAAAATATCCAAAAATATGAATATATATGCAATGAATGTGTTTATTCAACGCCTTCAACAGTTTCAACAAAACAACTGTAAACAAATGTTCCATTTAATTGAGTTAAATGTTTTATTCAGATTAATCATGATGGATTAATCTGCATTAACACATTAATTGTGAGAGCTCTAATATATTTTTTTTTTGTTAGCAACAAAGTAACAAAAATTACTATCAATTTATTGTGTATTTTGTGTGCTTGTTATATATGTACTTATGTCTGAAATAAAGTTTATTCATTTATATGTATCATCATCACACTTACCAGCTCTTTCTAAGCCAAAAGATTTTTTAAAATCCATATTAAAAGCAGCAAAATGCACTAATTGACTTTTTTACAGCATTAACAGTTGTAGTTACTCAGCAAGTTTTGATTTTAAATGTTTCTTTGCACACTGATAAGCTTAACAATGGCTAATAATGGTCCAAAATAATGTGCAATTATTTACTTTTATTAAAAACTATGAATGTTTCTGGCAGAAGTACACCAAAATATACAGGTGTACTTAGATTTTTAACAAACTTACAGAAAATGTTGAAAAAGTCTTAACCAGTTAACGCCTATTGTCGCAAATATGCAACATACCAAAAATGTTTCTTTTTTTTTTTAAGTTATATTTAAATTCAGGCATTAAGAGGTTAACACACATTACTGCTCACAGTTTTAACAGGATACATGATTATCTGCAACTCATTACATTTCAAAAGTAACCTTAACAAACCTAATAAATATCCTCACAAGTCCTAATCACTGTGAATCTGACCTTTATGATATAAAATGACATAAGATTCATTTAACCGACGCATATCTGTGACATTTTGCCACAATTAACAAATGAATACTTCAAAAATGTTCACAGGAATGGAACGGAAAACAAAGACATAATGCCTCCCATCTGTCGTCTGAGCTGTCAATGATGCAGAGGCAAGAAAATGTACAGAAAATGCAGGAAAAATGAGCAATTGCTGAGAGAGAAATGCAGGAGAAAAGGGGCAGCCTGGGTTTGGATGCTTCATTGCAATGAGTCCGACCCTGGGGCAGATATTGAGTTTTCCATCATTGGTCCATAAAGCACCAAACCCTCAGACTCTTCTTATCAATGATTGCTGAGGTCAGACTGAAGCCAAGTAACAATAACCAGGGTTAATGTAACATTTATGACTGAGGGAATATAAGCAGGGTGATATTTGCCAATAAACTGAGAGGAGGATGGGGTCTTTTTTTTTTTTTTTAAACCAATCCTATTTTTAAGTTTACATTGGGTCCTATTGCACTGTAAATTAGCACAACTCCAAAAATTTAAGGCAATTGATTAATTGACCTCCTCAGTATCGGCCTTTGGATCCTCCCTGAACTTCCCTTAGTACAGATCTTATGGTTACCATTTTCAGAGATGGGTACTAAGGCTCTGTTAAATACATTTTTCTAATTATTTTAAATTGATGAACTTAAAAACTAAAATTTTCCAGAACTTCAAATGTAGATATTATGCAACTTAAAACTCCTGATAAGAGGTGAATTAAAAGTGCTCATCCAGCTTTACAGTACATTAGCCTCACATTCACACACCAGTAGGTTCCTAAGGTTCTGTCAGTCCTACAGGGAGTCTAAGTCAGGGTTCAGTGTCTTGCCCAAGGGCACTTCGACATGTGGACAGCCAGAGCTGGGATGCGAACCACTGACCTTTAGTCATTAGACGATCTGCTCTACCAACTGAACCACAGCCGCCGCTGAATAAATCAGTTGTATTCCAGCCTTTACATGTAAATGTGTTTAACACCTGTAGTATATGCAAGCATCTGAAAAAAAAGCAGCTTCATTCTGTGGCACTGCACCATAAATGACTCCATGTCTGGGAAACATGGCGCAGCTGTAGCCAAATCAGTAGGCGGGACTTGACAATGACAAAGTTAGAAAGAGCAATGAAATTAGTTTAATATCTTCGTTGTTTTTTGTTGTAATGGCGGGAAACTTTGTCCTGCAATCCACCATAGAATTAGAAAGTGACCCTCCAAATATTGGATCATTTGGTGGAGTTGTGCAGTGGTCATGTGTTCCACAGACCAACAGGAACACTACACACAGAGATTTGCTGAATTATAGATAGATGTTAGAATGGAATGTTAAGCGTAAACTCCCCATGTTCATATTGTTCTTTTTTTTCTTCCTTTCTTTTTTTTCCCCTTCCTGTCTCTTCCCCTTATAATCAAAATGTACATAACCTTAGGCCATACACTGAGCATTTCTTGCTGTCATGTATTAACTTATATGCCTCAAGAAAAAATAAATAACATTACATATATATATATATATATATATATATATATATTTTTTTTTTTTTTTTTTTTTTTTTTTTTTTTTTTTTTCCTGTGATGTGGGAATGAAGTGATTAAGTTTCAGTACCATGGACAGCAGCCGATTGCATGAACACAGTAAAGGATTTATGGTCAACTCAATCAGGCTGTAAAACAGGATGTAAATTCTAATCGATTAAGAGGCAGTTGAACATGTACACTGGCGCCTGCAGACGTAGATTTGTAGTAATGAAGTGCAGATGAGCTGATTAACCACAGGTGCTTATTGTACGGAAAAAACGTTCATATGCAGAAATAGATAATCGTTCACCACCTGGAAAAAAAAGACTACAGTATATTGTTATAGTGCAATTTTTCTCTGCTTGTCTTTTGTGGGGTTTTTGTGATAATTCTTAATTCATTTTGTTCGATAATTGTTGCTCCCTCACTGATATTTTTGTCTTCGTAAAATGTTTGTATTATATTCCATATTTAGTGTTATTTGATCAACTGTTAATTAGTGTCCCAACACCAACGGACTACAAATTGTTTAGTAGTTTCTATTTTTTGCCTTCGCTCTTTGTCTTGTCCTTTTTTTCAGCTTCCATGATGATCTCAAGATGTTCTGTTCTGTTCTGTTCTGTTCTGTTCTGTTCTGTTCTGTTCTGTTCTGTTCTGTTCTGTTCTGTTCTGTTCTGTTCTGTTCTGTTCTGTTTGGTCAGGTGAATCCGGGCATCCAGTTTTCGGTTTATTTCTCTGACAGATTTCATTGCAGGTTGTTTGATAGGGTAGGGTAGCAGAATGTAGTCAGCTCAAACAGTCCTGTACAGCAAGGGTCTCAAACATACGGCCTGGGGGCCAAATGCGGCCCACCAAATGTTCCAATGTGGCCCCTGGGCTGAAGAGCATAATAACTCTCAGATTTTTTCTCTGATGATGTCTTTGTTTTAATGGAAAAACCAGCATTAAGTTATGAAAATAATTACATTTACAAACTAATGATAAATTCAGGTAGAATGTTGTTAAAATAGCCCTTATTTTCTTTATGAAATATAACTTTTTTCAGGTTATTCATATATTTTGAATTCAGATACTTTGTAAAAACTAAGTATTTTCATAATTTAAACAAAGACAGAAATTGTGAGTTGTTATGCTATTATTTTACTGGTTTGGCCAGTAGTATTTATGAAGAGGTATTGTTTGGTTTGTATTAATATGTACTGTGTATAACTTCATTATCACTCTGGGAGGTTCTTTAATACAGTTGTAGGTAAACACACACTAATTACATCTCAAGAATATCTTTATTTCACTGCCAGAGAGCCTGAATTCTATTCTTCTCCCATTTCCAAGTCTCTATTTCTTACTATTTCAGCTTATTTAAAACTAACTCTGACCCTTACCCTCTAAATCACATTAGCATTTTAACGTTTTTTTTTCCCCTGTCTTTTAAATCCTGTGGGGGTAATTTACCCTGCCTAATACCCTAACATGTATTAATCTGAGAGTACTGACTCTGCAGTAATCCAAGATTCCCATCCAATAGGCAGGAAGTGGCCATCTACGCTCATACTCCACTGATGCCAAAGACTGAGCCGGTGAAAGATCACTGCAACGGGCACAGCTTCTTAACATAATCTTATGTGGCGTTGGGTTGGGCCAGGAAATACCAAACAAATCATGCAGTATATAATCATGCAGAGGATGAAGCTTTGCGGGATCTTCTTATTTTTAGCTCTGGTGTATGCACCGTGTCTCAGAGTGAGAATCAGCGAACAACACTTTGAAACAACTATCTCACTTAATGGAGCACAATGAAAAGGGAGTAAGCAGTATCATTAAGCATCTGACTATTGGCCCTTCCCAGAAAGTCTGTCCTCCTCACCCCTATATAGAAGCAGTGCTGTTTCCAAGCAACACAACTGATCAAAAAATCTACCCAGCAGGCTGCCCTGAAGTGGGAGGAAAGTTTTATCATTGTTGCACGATTGCTACTGTGTCCAGACTCTAACAAGATCTATTAGCTCTATCCGGTTACACAGTGTAATACAGTGGATTTCACACACAGACGGTTTTCACTATATCATCTGATTATTCGTGAGAATATAGCCTTGTGTACTGCTAGTTTGAATGATAAGTATTGGATATGGCAGGTTGACTATTTGAACTTATGATAGAATTACAACAGTTTTAACCCAGGGCTGTAGTTTCCAGGTGCAGTGCAGCATGTGCAACGGTAGTTTTGTTTTTTTTTTTACCAAGAGCTCACCAGCTGACAGGTGTAGGGCTAGTTTGACACACCTGTGCGCCAAGATGGGTGTGGTGACACATTTGTGGGAGGTGACCACAGATTCACTTTGGCGTAGTGACAGTTTCGCTGGCTTTAGACAGTGCACCAAGCTCGCTAGCTTAAGGCGCGTCTAAGCACGGTGCAGCTGGTGTAGTTTTATAGTTTCAGACCGGCACACACGTTACCACATCCTCACAGACAGGTTTCCAGAGTGTCAGAAACATTTCAATGCAATACCTGATCTACCACCAATCACCTATTCATTTATTTATTTTTTAATAAAATGGATTCCTGCACACGTAAACTCACTATACAATTTCAATTTGCACTGTTCACATATTACAATATACATCATGTCTCGAGGTGAATCTATGTTTATATTACATCTATGTTTAAATTTGTTTGGGTTCATGTTGAAATTGTACAACATGAGCAAAGAAAAACCAAAGCTAAAGTCCTGGTATGTGTTCACACACTTGACCAACAAAGCCAAGTCTGATTTATTTCCGCCATGGTTCTCAGAATTCTAACAAAACAGGGTTTGAAGATCTAGATCTTTTTAAAGTGAAATGACATGAACCTGTTTGGGATGATGTCAGGGCTTTGTGTCAATAGACTTTTATTGTAAAAAATAATTTCTGTCTCATGTTGAGTTCAGTGTTTTTAAAATTGCCATAACTCACTTATTTTTCACAGTATAGACATAAATAGTACATCTACTTGTTCCTCAGACCCTCCTACCACTCATGATCAACTTTGTTTTCACCAATTATTTATGGTTTTTCCAAAAATTGCAGGAGTTTGGCAGTATGTTCACATTTTTTTTTTACATGTAACAGAGTGTGGAGCTTTGGCTAAGACTCCCCTTTGAAGTTCCCGCTACTGCTCATCACCATGGCAACAGTGCTCCTGGCACTATGAAACACCTGCAGACAATTAAGACTGTGGGAGGAGCCTTAACATGATTGACAAACACTGTGGGCGGGGCTTTAACGTGATTGACAGATCTGCTTCATTTTGGTGAGTTCAGTGGTTTAAAACTGCTGTATCTCGCTTTTTTTTTCACAGTACAAGAAAAATACACACATCTACTTGTCCCTCAGAACCTCCTGTCAGTCATGATCACCTGTGTTTTCACCAATTATTTACAGTTTTTAAAAAAAAAATCGCAGGAGGTTAGAGGCATGGTTTAACATTGAGACAAGCTTTACTCCGTCAGCTCTCTATGTCTGCGTCTGCGTGTGTAACTCCAGGTCGGTTTCCTAGGCTACAGGGAAAGTCTCTTACTCACAGAAAATGGGAGGAGCTTTAACAGAACTGAGTCAGTCCACAAACACTGACAAACAGATTCCACATATGAAGTGAACAGCAGATGTTTCCGGCAAGAGAGAAGAACACCGGTCCTTCAGGAAATGTATGGAAGTATAGTTTTCTTAATAGAGTGTCTATTTTTCATCTACTGACCATAAAAATTACATTTATTCATTTATTTTATTTGTGTTTGAAAATGTAAGGTATTGTTGTGAATTCAGATTTACTAGATTACGCAACATAACTTGTGTTTTTAATGAAGATAAAAATGAATCATGGCTCCATTTTTTCTGCTGTTATAACACGGTTAGAGCCATTTCCTTTTGTCTGGTACCACTTAAAACATACCTGTCCAGAATGAAACATCCAGTTGAGGGGGTTTTAACAACATCCAATTAGCTGTTCTAAAATCACTGTGGCTCAGAGGCTTAATAACTTATGGTAGAGCTGTGTGTGTGTGCGTGTGAAATATACACACTGTTTGACAATAGAAAAACATCTCATCTCTAAGCTTTATTTTTCAGCATTTTGAGCCACATAATTTACAAAATTGTTTATTCAAACTTTTAGACAATGTTTCATGTTTTATCAAAATTAGTTTTATTAACTTATAATATAATATATCTATGGCTTTTTAAAAGCTTTTTGAGACTATTTAGAATATAATTTAATGCCCATTTCACAGCCATATGTATGTGGTGTGAATGTTGTGGTGTGGGCTTCTCAAAAATAACAGACAGAGGGGGAAAGTACTGGATTAATGCAGATAAATCCATCATCATGAATAATATAATTACAAATTTTAACCAAATTAAATGGAACTGTGGTTTTGTTTCTAATTGGTTTGTTGAAAGTGTTGAAAAACAGGTTAATTGCATATATATATATATATATATATATATATATATATATATATCTATATCTATATATATATATATATATATATATATATATATATATATATATATATATATATATATATATATATATATATCAGGATATGGGATTGTGTTCACCTTAAGGGTATATTATATTTTCTGTGCCAAGTAAATTGTCTTTCAAATGGAACAGAATGCACTGATGGTTGTGAAAAACAAGTATTTATAATGTGTGAGGGTGTCTCCTCATTACTGGAGGCTGTAAAAGTTAATTTACAGGGTTATGATGAAGAAAAAAAGTCATCTAAAATGTAACATGAGGCAGTTTGCAGGTTTATGGAGCAGAAGATATGAGGAGATTCCCTGTTTATTTGTGTTAGGATGCTTCTCTCATCTGGTTTTCCGTAAAACAAAAAGGCTGTTTTGCTCCTACTAATGTATTTTAATATGTGCAAAACAAAAACAATGTTTTAGGTTGTAGCCAGGTCACATCATGTTTAAAACTGTTAATTATCCCTCATTTACGATGAACACATGCATATTTTAACCTTGTTTTTCCTCAATGGCTTCTCAATAACTATGAGAGTGTTATCACGTCTGCTTAGTATTTTGACTCAAAACACCAGGATCAAATAAAGACAACCTACTCTTTCTTTACCTCACCACCCAAAAAGGGAGAGGGGTATAGTTTTTTTTGTCTGTTTGGTGCGAGATGGTGAATGTCAGTCAAAGGTCACAGTCACCAAAAATGTGTTTTTATGGTTTAATGGTAAGAGAGACACTGAATAAAAGGGAGAGCTGGGGTTGTTGATTTGTTATGTATTTATTTACTATATGAAAAATAACAGTTTCATGTTCCTTCTCTTAACATGTAGAACTATTGCATTCGTGGGGGATGTACAATCTTTGAATTAAAGTCATGTTTAGAATAAATGAAATAATAATTATGTTTGGTTTGGCAGTTAAGAAATTTATTTTTTATTTATTTTTATCATGGTTATTCAACAAAATAGAAACCTTTTTAACTGACATGAATTCATGTTTTTCAGAAAACATGATATTAACATGTGCAACCAATGTACATGATTTTTTTTGGTAAATCTGAAAGGCTTCTTTTTTTCAGTGTAGCGCAAACCAGACAAAATGTTTGTGAGGGGGCGGGGCTTGGTGTGCGTGGAACCACTTGGTTTTATTTTGTTCCATTACTCATTTAATTTAGCTGCTATGTATGTAACTATAGTAGGTTTTATATATAGTATATTGTATGTATAGATTGTATTAGAGCTGTACAATATATTGTCTGTGCATTGACATCACAATGTACGTGTGTGCAATAGTCACATGACCGGTCCTGAAATTAACTTACCATGTTCTCATCTAATTTCAATAGAATCTGAAACACACTGAGCGCATCACAATCATTCTGAAACAGTTTGTAGTGAGTCACTCCTATTATTATTATATACTCATATTATTATTATTTTTTCATAGCATAATATATATATATATATATATATATATATATATATATATATATATATATATATATATATATATATATATATATATATAATGCTATGAAAAAATAATAATAATTTTTTTTCTCATATCCTGCAGCCCTAGATTGTATATCACTTTTCAGGCACAACAAATCCTACACATTTGACCTGATTTGCCTTATATCTTATTTCAAAAACACATGTTTAGTGACTGTGACCTTTGACCTACATTCACCAAAATTTTATGGGATCTATTCTGGACCACCTTACACCTTTCCTGAAAATTTCATGGAAATTAGTCAGGTAGTTTTTGTGTAAAGTTACTAACAAACAGAGAAACAAACAAACAAACAAAAATGAACCAATAAAGATGTTGTATTCTATTTTCAGAGCTCTAACAAAGCAACATTTACATGCAGAAAATTAAAATCAAATCTAAACCTAAACAAGTGAAGATGCAGCTCCAGATGTGTGGATTTCATTTTGGCTGCCACTTCTAAAAACCTTATTTTCAAAGCTACTGTAATACAGTATGTTTTTCTCTCTGGACTCAAAGAAAATGTGTTTTTCTGTTTCTTCAGATTAGGTGCTACACTTTTGTTTTATAATAGTTGGGATAAAACTGTCCACAGAAAACGCAGCACTTTTACAGCTCCCTGAAGGTAACACTGCAAATGGATCAACATTTAATGCATTTTTAGAGAATAAAAAAGGAATGCACTGGATTAGAGTGAACAACACACATGGCGTATGTACTGTATTATTAATAGTAAAAGATTAAATTCATCTAAATATTCATACTAGCATTAAAGAATAATCAGTACTTATCAGCATGGACCCTATGTCCTCTTACTGTACATGACTGACAGCTAAAAACAACGTAATGTGGGTATTGAAATAATAAAATACATGCATTTGAGATCAGGAGACTTCATTTTTAATGTTTTATAACAGATCATCTCATCTGTTAGTTTAATACAGAGAGATGAGAAAACAGCCACTCCAGACTATGATTTGGAGACAAAAAGTAATGACATCTTAGTTACACAAATGAGCATTAGTGCAATAATTGAATATAGATTGGAATCAGCCTTGGATATTGTATATTGCCACTTATTTTGTTTATTACAATAGTGTGATATTTGTGCCACTTCCCAAATGAATTTTTCCTTCTATTTAACCTGTTTTAGGTGTTTTATCACCATTAATTATAATAGTACCCTCTGTATTTTGTATTTTTTTCTGGTAAAAAAATTATCTAATAGTAGTAAATAGGGCATTAACAAGTTGACTTAGCCGTCAATAAAGTCAATGTCGAGTCGACGTGTCATGATGACGTCAACACATTGTCAGCTGAGGAACAACACAGACACGCGGCTAAAAAAAAAACACACAAAAAAAAAAACCACACGTCTGTCCAGGAATGAGCAACTTGTGTTAAAGTTCAATGAAACGTAACAATGTCCACTGACAAGACACAAGCAACACCATTTTAACACCAACAAAACAAAGGCTAACGTTAGCAAAGAGTTTTGTGTTAAATTTAACCGAGCATCAGTAGGTGAACATATGTCCACATTTGGTCTGGACCCACGGCTCGAAAATCAGACTGTCCACACATCTGTCATACGTCCTCACTTTTTTTTATTAAGTGCAGAAAGTTTAAGTCAGCGGCCAAAACGCACACCACACTGTCCACATCATGTTTGGAAAAAAACAGCGTGTTGTCTTAATGTGTGTTGTCTACTCACTCAGGTTAGCTAGTGGATGCTGCTTATATCACACAGATTAGCTAACGAATGTCTGTTCAGATGGCTGTACTGTTTTATTTTCATCTACAGTGAAGTAAGGTGAAGGAAAACAGTGTGACAGACACACACGCAGTGTATCGGGGGGGGGGCTCAGAAAGAATAACATGCGACTTATCGACTCCTCCAAATTTAAGTGGACTTGTGTTATGGGAGTCGACGTGTCTGTGAATGCACTAGTAGGAAATTAGTAGGAAATTCAAAATAGAGAGAGTCATTTTTCATTAAATCTCTCTAAACTGTACACAAAATAAGCATCTCCATAATAATTGAGGTGGAAAAAGAAAACAATATTTTTTTTTTTTTGACCAACAAAGGGTTAAGAGCGCCATGGTCCACTAAAGATTCAGCATCACATGTTTTTTTCATTACCCCCATTTATGAGACAAGAATCAGATTCCATTTCTATTCCATTTTGTTCTTTTCCGTGGTAGAAGTGCAGGTGACCATGACCGATTCTTTCACCAGAGTAAGAATTGAACATGTCTTTCATGTCATCTGAACATTCTGTCATTAAAGGCATTTACACATCTGCAAAAAATGGATTTCCTTTTGTTTCAGTTTAAGCAAAAAACCCTGTCACTGGGGGGTGCAGGCGAATTAACTGAAGGATAATTATTATAAACCAGAAAGAAATGAGTGGATTATTACTGTAAAATGTTTTATTTAATCTATCTGTAGTGTTGTCAAACACTGGGCCTTAAAAATATATGATGTAAATTGTTACAATAACTATGCATTTGTGGAGTTTATATCCTCCTGAGACGCAGAGAATAAAATCCTTTTTTTTTTTTGTAATGATAAATAAGTATTATGGTTAAAAGGATCATGTTGTCAAATTAAATTTTTCAAACATTATTTTTTTCATCAAATGTCCCTTGTTGACATTGGGACTTGTTTAACACTGAATTTATTTCCAAATGGGTTAAAATTAAACAAAGTTAATGAATTAAATATTTAACACAAATAAATGCATTATTTTCATATGGATCTGTTTCATATATATATATATATATATATATATATATATATATATATATATATATATATATACACACAGTATATAGTGTTTTTTAATAGGAAATACATATTGTTCATCCTGTAAATTGTAGCTATCATCAGACCTCGGACCCCCGGCGTGACCCTGCTACAGACTTGGATAACAGTGTGTTGAATTTCCCTTATTGTACTTTGGATCATCCGTGTACAAACCCTGTCTGTCTGACCATTGGACGGACGTACATTTACTCTTCATTTAATAAAGACTGTAAAATGCATCTGGAGCCTCAGAGTTTTGTATTTTGGGTCCATCTATCACTCGTTCAGTTACATATTGTTTTTAACAGACTTGAACAGAAAACAATTTCCCAGTTGTGGGATTAATAACATCCTTCTATTCTATTCTATGAACAGTAATAGTTCATTAGACTTAACTGGAGGATGAAAATTACCTGCTGTTATTTGGCCAACCCTGTCTCCTGCTGATAATCAAACAGGAGCTTAGTGAGCTGAACTCTGCCTAAAATCTGACTCCTGGGAACTAAAATGTCACTTCTCTAATGGGGATGGAACTACAGCCTGTTATCGCAGTCATGAACCAGCAGGTAAAGTAGCTCCACTGAAGAAAAAAATCACAATCCAAACTCTTTCCATGCAGAGATCAGATGTATTTTGGGCTGATTCTTTTGTCTCTATAGGGTGTTAGAGGACACAGGTCTACATCAGCATGTGACTTCAACATGTTTCCAACAAAGTTTTGGATGGAGACCAAGCCATGATATTTTTAAACACCAAACTGAGGAACAGTAGGTAAAGTGTTTCAAGCCTGTTGGGTGTAAATAAAATGTGTTGCTCACACCTAGCGGGGTTTTACTGCAAGTCAGCCCATTGTGACTTTAAAAAGTAAAACAAAAAAAGAGAAGGTGAGGAAAGTGGAGACTAAATACAACTCATGGCCCTTACCTTGAAATCATCCTAGGAGCCTGTGACTAAAATATCCTTGGAAGTCAACTCCAATTTTAGGTTTTCATTGTCATTTTTTTCCTTTTTTTTTTTTGTTAAAGTAAAAACCGCACTCCACCAAATCCCTTTGCATCCTGTACAGTACATTAATGATGCTGTATGCATGTATACACAATACAAAGACTTCTTGTCCTGCCTGTTTCCTGACTTGTAATTGGGGAGTCAATGTTATCGATTGGCCGCAGAGTCGACTCATCAGGTTTCTCAGAAGAGAGACTCGTCCCTAATTAAAGGGGTGAACGCTCAATGGACTGCAGTGGGGTCAAGGACATTTCACACAAGTAGATCTAAAACAAACAGAACCTACTGCACACTTTTAATCCCCCTCAGCCTTAGTTTATATAGTGTACTTTTTTTTTTCAAAGTTACTGCCCTATAATTTACATCAAGGGTGTCAAATATGCGGCCCGGGGGCCAAATCCAGCCCCCAAAAGGGTCCAGTTTATCCCCTGGGATCAATTTGTGAAAATACAAGAATGATGTATTTCAGGTTCCACATACAAATCAAAATGTGTCAGATCAGTAAAATACTATCATAATAACCTACAAATACTCACAACTCAACATTTTGCTCTGTTAATTTAATTAATTATGACATTAATATAATAATTAATTATGATTGTGATATGATAGTTAATTATGATCAGCAGCTGATTGAAAGCATTCAGTTTTCCTTTTTTTTTTTTTTTTTTAAATAACCCTCAATTTTAATACAAACTTGGATGGACATCTACAGAGTCAATAAATCAAATAGGAAAATAAAAGATTTTCACTTAAACATACAAGATAGAGCATAATAATAAGAGTCTAAATGGTGACAAATGACTCAAGAAAAGTTTACGTAACTGCTACAAATGTAACCCTGTGTCAATATATTACACCCTTGTCACATGTCACATGTTTTGCTAATATCGTGCAGTCCTACTTTTCCAGCACTTGGAGGGTTCAAATTCAAGTTTTTGGAACGGTTAGGGTCCAAATACACAAATAAATGAACCAAGGAAAAATAAAAGTAGGTTTAGCAAAATATGACAACTTTAAGTATGACTTTAACTATCCTCATATGTATGTTCTATACACCATCAAAACACACCTTCCTCATTTCACAGTGCAGTCACCCAGGGCTGCAAACTGACATAGTTCCATAATTGAAAATTTACTGTGGTTCAACGCTGAGGTGCTCTGGTCGAGCCTCTTCACTGTCCCTCCTGCCTCCAATTTCATCCCTATGAACCCATCACTGCATGCATTTACACCTTCTATTTCATGGAGTTCTCTCCTTTTGTCACAGTGAATCAGGACCCTTCTCATTTCAAAATAAAAGTTTGCAAAACGAGGACCAGGATTATGACTTGATCTGACATCTGCCGTAGAGCTGCACAATATATTGTGTGTGTAAGTCCTGCAATTATTTTAACGTTATGTTTTATTTATTTGTATAAATTCTTTATTTACTTGAAACTTTCTGAAGTCGTCATTTTTCCATCCTTATTCTGATGAATAAAATACACACAATGTATTTTATACATGACTGTATTCACTCATATTTATGTTATGCACAACTATAGACAAATGCACACGATTAACTAATCTGTGAACATGAATTTATTGACACTTAATTGTTAGTGCTGACACATTCTGAATGGATGGTTTAGTTTAAATATTCTGAAAAAAAATCAACCATTATCTTTCTTTCTTTTTTTTTCACTGTGTTTTACTGAATTTTGTTCATGGAGCAAGTGTCAAAAGGCAATTTAGAAAATGGCAAAATTAAAACTGCTGGGACCAAATTTCAATACTATTTTTCATGTTTTTTCCATGTTATTTACAACTTTGTAAATATTCATTAGTTTTTGTTCATTTTTTTTTTATTATTTTATAATTTTTTCTTTAATTTTCTTCCATTTGTGTCTTACTTTGTTAAGGTTACTAATTACTTATTAGTTTATTATTAATTTGTGTTCATTTTATTGATTACTTTGGCCGTTTTTGTTCATTTTATTGCTTATTTTAGTCTTTTTTTAAATAAAAAAAAAAAAAATTACTGTCAAATTGCTAAAGTCTCAGGAGTTAAAGGATTAAACTGAATCATGTGGAAGAGGGAAATATCTAAAACATGCAGGACACCAGCCCTCGAGGACCAGAGTTTGACACCTGTGTCTTCCTCTATAAAAGTGTCTCTTCTTCCTCTATGGTCAGAACATTTGAGACAGTTCATTCTGTTGGCAGTCCCAGAAATGTCTGATTGTCTGATCGATAAATGAGTAGTTTTACTTAAAGCTTTTCTTTTCTTGTAGTGATTGAAAAAGATTCCCCAACACCTTTTACATAGAAACACTAACCCTATGAAAGTGTCAAATTCACTTTGTGTTTCCATCAGAGTGAGGGAGCAGCCTCCTCTGCATTACCTCACCAGATGGGTATCAGAATACAGATGATAGAGATCATCTAAAAACAGCAACAACAGCAGAGTATCAACACACTCATGTAGGAGTGGTTTCTTCCTGCCTGATTCTTTATTTATTTTTCTCTTATGCTGAACTACAGCACAGTACTCATCATGCCCCCGAAGCATTACATAACAAGGCTATGGAATGAAAACTGCATATCATTACGCAGTGCACATTCATTATGGAGAGCTGAATACTTAAGGTAGTGGAGTTGAATGTAATATTAAATGCATCGTAGAGGATCATATGCTTATAACATTAGCACAGGATGACCTGGAAAGACTGCTCAAATGTGCCTTCGTTAAACATTCAGTACTAAAAGAAACAAATGCTTCTTTTCTTTGCACAAAGTAAGGTAGAGTTCAACATGATTGTGGTGTTGTGGGTCATTTTGTGTGCAGTCACAGGTCACAGTGACAGCAGTGAGTGACAATGCAAGAGGAATACATGCTTCCAGGATTGGTGTAAATCTAATTTTGGGTTTAGTATTGAGTGGGATGAAGTTATACCTTACATAAAGCATGTCAACAATGATGTCATACATTCTCCAATGCAGTATTGCAATATGTAGCAATGCCAGCTGGGAGATGTAACCAAATAAAAACTGACAGTGGTTCATGGTTGAATGATGAGGCCAAAAATATTCACAGCATAAAGCAATTTCAACAGGTGATATTGATTATCATGAAAAAATATCTAACCATGAGGATGATTTCTGGTATTGAGCAAAGACAACAAGGACCTGGTCTCCAAAATGAGGCCAATGTGGAAGTGTCTTAAAGTTTTAATACCACTGGGAATGGCTCCAAAAAGCCCCGGCTCACCCAAACTTACACTGACCTTCTCACAATTTTTTTTTTTAAAAAGTCTGTATTTTCAGAGTTTTTTTTTCAGGACTCCTTCATGTCTCACTTACTTTATGATCCATTCACTTCACAGGTTCTTTCTAATGGAATATTTAGAGGGCACTATATGCATGTAGTACATAAACCACCATATATGTAGAACACCATCGTATATATTAAGAACATGAGCTAACCAGCACTAAAGTCATTTGTTTTCTGATTCATCTTATTAAAGGTGTCATTCTGCTGAAAACCACTTTTCCACGCTCCTTTTGGAATCTGATGGGTCACCCTGAGTTACCAACACACACTACCTTTGAAAGTAGTTTGTCACCTCCACTGGCTGCATACCGCATTCACAGAAAACATCAAGAGGAACGAGGGACTAGAAAAAGTCAGTCCATCTGATGTAACCCATGTGGGGTTAAACCCATCCCCGGCAGCAAATCTGAAGTAGCATTAGCATTAGCATTTACAAGAGATGATGGCGCCACAGTAGCTGCTGCACAAACTGGAAAAAATGTCGGATCAAACTGGTTCATATGCTCTCTGTGGAAATAAAGCCTTGTTCTTTTTTCCCTGCACATTTTCAGAACAAGCACGAAACCTAGCTGGATGCTACTTGGGTAAAGGTAAACACACAAGCAGCAAGAGGGGTGGGGTGAGTGTTCCTTCACGCATTCTGAGCCAATCAGAGACACCTCATCACTGCATCATGGACATGTATGGGGAAGTCATTTTTCTACCGTGCAAAAACAGCTTGAAACAAAGCTATCCGGGCAGGGTTTTTTTTTTCAAATAGAACCAACACACAATGTATTCAATATCAATGAAGAACACAGTAATATTAATGATATAACCAACTTTAAAGTATGTAAGATTTATCAAATTTAATGTCTGAAGCAGATACTGGTGCTACCACTGTTCCTCCCCAATCAGTAGACTGAACCATTCAATGTGAGTTCATTTCTTTTATAGTCAGCTGACCAAACCATGACACCAAAGAAAAAGCTAAAATTAATTCAATGAAAGCTCAATAAAACAGCGGCATCATAGTCTTGTCAATGTTAAAACAGGATAACTTTCTTTAACAGAATAACCAATAATGTCCTATCATATGTGGTCAGAACTCTAATTTCTACCTGGTATTTTCTAATGACTCTTCAGTGTGAACAGCTAGGTCATATTTATATCAGCTTTATTGTACGTCATTCAAATAAGACAAACATCACAACTGTATATCCCAGGAGTCTTACTTCTGTTCACACAGTGTATGCCTGTGTGGTCATGTGTTACATCAGGACCTCATTTACACGTGCGGGTCACTTCACGGTCACATTCTGTTCATAATAAAAAGTGATAAAAGACGCATTTAATGTGTAATATGAACTAGCACATAAAATCTGATTGAATTAAAACATTTTACTTATGCATGAAGAGCTGTTGTCTGAATGTAGCCTCCCATCAGGACATGGTTTTGGTCGATGGTGGATGTTTGGGTCTTAGTGGGTTAATCAGGTCTTAGGCTGAATACATACTTAAATATCTTTGATTGACAGGTCTGACACACAACTCATCTGCCAAGTTGGACCTTCTAAGGCAGGGGTCTCAAACATGCGGTCCGGGGGCCAAATGTGGCCCACCAAAGGATCCAATGAGGCCCCTGGGATGAATTTCTAAACTGCAATAATTCTACAGTCAAGGCTATGGAACGGATTTTAGTTCAGGTTCCACATACAGACCAATATAATAATAGAATAACCTACATATAAATAATACAAACACAATAATGAGTCCATATTTTATTCTTGTTTGATGTGAAAATAATAAATAATGACAACTTCGAATTTTCGTCTTTGTTTTAGTGCAAAAAAAATAACATAAATGTGAAAATATTCACATTTACATCCTATGCTGTAACTCTAAAATATGACAAACCGAAACCAATATGAATAACGTCAAATGTCTAAAGAAAATTAAGCACAATTTAAGCCATTTTGTCATTTTTACGGTCATTGTACATCTGATGGGCGACACGGTGGTGCAGTAGTTAGCACTCGTGCCTCACAGCAAGAAGGACCCTGGTTCGAATCCCACACCAGGCCTTTCTGTGTGGAGTTTGCATGTCCTCCCCGTGTCCGTGTGGGTTTTCTCCGGGCACTCCGGTTTCCTCCCACCATCCAAACACATGCACTGGTAGGTTAATTGGTTAATCTAAAATTGTCCATAGGTGTGAATGTGAGAGTGATTGTTTGTTTATGTATGTTCAGCCCTGAGATGAACTGGCGTCTCATACAGGGTGTACCCCGCCTTCACCCATTGTAGCTGGATTAGGCCCCCAGTGACCCTAGTGAGGATAAAGCGGGTTCAGATAATGAATGAATGAATGAATGTACATCTGATCCATAATGCACATTTAAAAATGGCGAGTTGAGGCAGATTATTATTAAAAATCGCATTTATTTATCCTCAGAAATTTCTGGGTTTTTTTTTAGATTACTCAAATCTTTTTTTTTTTTTTTTTGCTTGAATGGTTTATAAAAGTATTTTGATAATTTAATTGTTTTGTTTGTTTGTTTGTTTGTTTTTGCAGTAAAACAAAAGCAAACATTTTTAGTTGTCAGCATTTCTAGGTTATTATTCTATCGCTTTACTGGTCCCGCCCACTTGAAATCAAATCAGGCTGAATGCGGCCCCTGAAGAAAATGAGTTTGAGACCCCCTAAGGTTTAGTTTATTTTTTAAAAAAATATGTTTTCCATGACAGACAGAGGGACTGTACTTGTGGTTAATACACTTCTAATGCACGAACAAAACTATAAAATAACATTACAAAATGCTTAAACTTTGAACTTCAGTCAATAAAGCTAACACTTAGCATTAGCTCCACCTACACTCATTACTTCCCATAAAGTATTTTGTCCAAATATTGTCACTTCTGGCTCAAAAAGCTAACATAGCTCAAGTCAATTTGGCATTTCAGACACAGATCCAGTGACAGACAGATATTATTTTGTGTATCTTGAGTGACAGATGAAAAATCTAGATGATTATTTGGACTAAAACTATTCATAAAAGATGCAACCAGACAAAAATATATATAAGAAATAAGACAAAAAGACAAAAATAAAATAAATATATATATATATATATATATATATATATATATATATATATATATATATATATATATATATATATATATATATATATATATAATGAAGAGAATAGACAGCTGTAGTCTCTGTTTTCATAATAAAATACTTTTTTTGTTTGAAATAATATATATTTGACAAAGATGCAAACACCACCAAACAGCTACTGATGGCTTTAAACTATGATTTAGGTGCAAAATTAAACATCCCATTTCAGATATCCAGAAGTAAAATATGCAACAAAAGTTCCATGAGTAAAAACAAAAGCACTCAGACAGTGCAGACTGTACTGTGCATGTACTACAGTATCAACAGTTGGTCTAGAATGCATGGATAAGCCTCTCCAAGTCTGGTTGAGACAGTAAACCTTTGATTCTGGCAAAGTTTTTGAGATGGTAAAAGACTGATGATGTTAATTAATTTAATGTGGGTGTTAAAGTTTAGGTCTGAGTCCATTATTACCCCTAGATTACCAACCTGATATTTTCTTTTAAAGTAAGATTCCAGGTGACTGATCACACTAGAATCAAAATTTTAAAGCCTTGTAAAAACCTTGATTGGAGTATAATCGAATTGAACTGGAGTTTGATAAGTCAGATAATGTCATTGTAAATGCCTTACAACCTTAACTAGATTAAATAGTTAATGGACTGCACTTATATAGTTCTTTTCCACCCTCATGGTGCTCAAAGTGCTTTACATTAGCCTCACATTCACCTATTCACACACACACTCATACACCAGTAGGTTTCTAAGGTTCTGTCAGTCCTACTGGGAGACTAAGTCAGGGTTCAGTGTCTTTGCCCAAGGACACTTGGACATGTGGACAGCCAGAGCCACCGATCATTCATTCACTTACTCTACCAACTGAGCCACAGCCGCTCTGCCGATTAAGACTGGCCTGGACACGCCCCCTTCAGGAAGTGTCCATAGACATGTCCTGACAACATGCATGTTACGTGTAATAAAACAGTATTTATAATATGCATGAAATGTCCCAGAGCTTGTGCATCACTGTGGTCCATATCTTCTCCTTCAACTACATCTGTTTCAAATCTGACACTTTTGTTTCGTTATTGTTCTATGGCACTAACCGGAAGCATGCTAACACAAAATAGTGTGTAACACCACCTAGTGTCTGGGAGTCCAACGTACCTGAGTAAATAATTCAAATGTCTCTGGTGCATGTAAACTCAGATTTATGGCAAATTCCTTAATCAGACTAAAGCAGTAATTTGAATTTCTAAGTGTATGTAAACGTACTGACTGTTATCAGTCTTGTCCTAGTTTAGTTGTAGTAAGTTGTTTTGCATCCACCTACTTAAAGGGGATACGCCACCCCCAGGCCAAATTCTGTGTTTCCCCACTGTTCCCAGACCTAAATAAGTGTGTGGAAGCATTTTCCTGGCGACCCAGCAAATGTCCGAATCTATGAGAACTGACCACAGGTTGGATTCCTACACTAACTTCATTCTTGCGTCGCCAACTAAGTATCTCGTCTAAAGTGAATTAATGTACTGGATTTAGTCTCATTACTTTCAGCGTACTGGGTATTTACTTCGAGGGTGAATGATGGTGCAATTCACAGCGCAAAGGGCTCTTCTTACTCATTAGTGTATGGGAACTATTTTTCGGTGCGGAGAAACACTGAATTTGGCCTGGGAGTGGCGTATTCCCTTTAAAGTAATGTGGAAACACTGGAAACTGTTTTTTTTTTTTTTTGTATCAAGTCCAACATTTTATTTTTTTTTGTAGTTTCTTGTTATACCTGTGCTCTCTCTCCTGTGTCTTATTCACACATCACCAGAATAACCTTTAACCCTTCGGTGATTTGGAAATCAACCTCCTGTGTCTGTATTTCAGGAGGCACATTTTAAGAGGAAAATCTGTTTTTGACTTGAATTGACAGCCATTATTCCATCTTTTTCTGATGTCTGGAGCAGGTTCACCTTTGACAGATAACTGCTAAGAAAGAAAAGTGTTTCCTCCTGTTGCTCTCATCATGTCATCCATTTCATCATCTTTTGAAATGTCACTTTTCTGAGATTTAAGTTTGCTCTTTCACTGAATATACATGGCATAAGATGACATGAGCCCCCTAAATCTGCATCCAAAATAGTTCTCAAACTTGCCTTTATTATCTATTTATCTTATAAGAGCAACTTTTATTGTCTACAAACAGCCAATAAGGGTGAATATATGTTTGGGGGAAAAACAAAATGGTGTATAGTCCAGTAAGTCAATATACACTGCAGTATATCCTCCTGACACACAGTAAGTAAACTTTTTCGCCATCTTATATTAAATAATTGACTTTATTGCGGGAAAAAAAATTATAGAACAGTTTTGCTTTGATTTTTTTGATAAATTTTTATATAGTTTTTTAATTCAATGTCCTTTTCAGTGGATATTATATTAGTTTTTGGGGGTTTTTTTTTAAGTCAACCTATGAAATCATCACCTACAAAGGACATACAACACATTATTGGGTGTCAGGACAAAAGGTGTTGCTTTTCTAACAGGGTTCTGAGATACAAACCTATAATGACTAATGTTAATAGTTTTTATATCGGGATAAATATTATAGCATTCTATTGGTTCATTTAGTTTAAATTGTTATCATTGTTTCCAAAATGCTTCCAGTACTACCTAATATTACTTCATCCGTTCCAATCCAATTATTCAAGCTTTACACAATGGAACTAGAAAATCACTCATACAGTGCAGACTCCACCAAGGCAACCCCCCCCCTTTCTATAAATGACATAAATGAGCAGCTGTCCATCCCAACCAACCAAATGAAAGAGGCATGTACCCCGTCCCCACAATTGAATCCGTTATTCCTTGGGACAGTATCAACATTTCCTGAAAATGTCATCAAAATCTGTCAATAACTTCTTGAATTATTTTGCAGAGAGAGATACAGAGAGTGAGAGACAGAGAGAGAGAGACAGACAAAGAGAGAGAGTAAGAGAGAGAGAGAGAGAGACAGACAGACAGACAAAGAGAGAGAGAGAGAAAGAGAGACAGAGAGACAGACACAGAGAGAGAATAAAAATACTAAATAAATACTAAAATACTGGTTTAAAAAGTTACCTAAACTACTTTAAAAGCAGGTAGATAAATAAATAATATTTACTGCACATCTAAATAGAAATGTCACTGTCTATTAATTGCATATTCCTTATTTAAAGTGCTTATTTAACAGTCATATACAGGTGATGAATGTTTCACAGTGAAGCACTGGAACTGGACTCATAATCAGTCCTGGTCCCAGACAGTTGAGCCTGAACGCCTCATGTGCAGAGGAGGGTGCAGGTTTGCCAGCCCAGACTCAAGGTCATTTGAAGGATGCTGCTTTATGGAGCTGTCTCTTTCAAGGCTCCAGCCCATAATTGGGCCAAAGCTTTATGTGCAATGGACGAGTAAGTCCAGTCTGCTCAGGGTTTGTTGAGCTGCCTTTTTTAATAATGGTGCATTTTAGAATAAAAGGTCCAAAATGTAATACGTTTTTCCATTTCATTTTGTCATGAAGCTACATTTACTAATAAAATGTCCGAACGCATTTTTTTAAACATTTTGCCGCATTACATAATGGATTACACAAAGCACTTGCAGGTTTTTTATTTTCTTAAAAATATAATAACATGGTGCATTAGGTAATAATTCTAAACCATAGTTTTTTTGTTTTGTTTTTTATTGTATTTTAGTTGACTTTGCTGTATTTGTACAAAGCTAGTCCTATTACTAATTTCACTATATTACCCTAATAGCAATTACTATCAGTATACTATTCAAAGGTTGTATTAATATACTGTTAACTCCAGATTTACTGCAGATGGTGTAATAATTTAGCCATAAGTTATTGGCCTATATAATTCCTAACTTCAAATAGGAAACTAAAGTTGTATTTAAAATATTCTGTCACACATCTCTTTATTAGACTATATCAGGTAAATCCAGTCCTGGAGGGCCAGTATCCTGCATGTTTTAGATATTTCCTTCTTCTAACACACCTGGTTCAATTAATGATCAGCTCATCCTCATGCTCTGCAGAAGCCTGATAATGATGGAAAGGTTTTCAAGTGCACTGGAAGAAGGAAACATGCAGGATACCTATCCCTGGACTATATAAATCTAAAGGAACTTGCATAAAATGTTTCATTTATTTATGTATTTAATTATTATTTGATTATTTGTTTATGTATTTTTATTTATTCGTTCCTTTGATGAAGTGGACAACATCATTTGGTCATAAATGCCCTCTTTATTTTCAAATCAACACATCCATGATTGGAAAGGAGCAGCAAGAAGAAAACTATTCTTCTATTTGCCAACCCCCGACTTAAATAAATGAAATATGAAAAAATAAATCAGATGGTCTGACATCATGTAAAGTTAATTTGAAACAGATAAATGTAAAACACTCGTAGAAAAACATAGTCAATCAAACTTTACACTGGGGACAAGATGCATTTGGCCAAAATAATAGTGATGGATTGATATGGATTTTTGTTTGTTTGTCTGTTTTACATCAGCCTTAGCCAATGACCGATACAGGCCACTGATATTTATAAGCCAATATTTTTAAAGCGATACAGTTTTTTTTTCTTTGTCAAATGATAATAAATGTCAGAAAATCTTCTTTACTTACAATTCGAAAATAAAAATAGTGACAGTTAAACTAATAAATATTAACAAACATCCACCATCTCTTTTTTTCCCAGTTTTTTCTTTTTATATTTTTCTCCCCATTCTTTTTTTCTCTTTTTTTGTTCTTTTCTTTTTTGTTACTTCACCTTTTTTCTCTTCGTTTTCCTTTTTCACTCTGTTTCTTCTCCTGAAAAACTTTAAGTGCGATTACAGACAGAGTCTAATTAGGTTTTAGGGAAATACATAAGATACTGACTCAGCACAGAAAGTTATAGAGTTGAAGAGGAAAACTAGATCAACTAATGAACATTTTTAGCTGAGAAGCAATGCCTTGATTTAATGCTGAGTTTATTAGAAGATTTTCAAAACACACTTCAGTTATAATGTGTGTTATAACAGAACTCTTCAGATTCACTCCTTTTAAACTCACCTAGTGTTAAAATACGTCTTAATTGGTGCATGAAGTCCTCCTCTGAACATCCAGCTGTGCAACCCTTTGTCAAATGAGTGAAAATAAATGTAAAATAAAAGAAAGTCCCTACCATCCTGACCTACTCAGAGACAAGACACCCTAGTAAATGTCAAAAACATCACAACTACTGTTTCATAAAGTAAAAAAAAAAAAAAAAAAAAAAATCACTTGATGACTAACAGTTATTTAATCGAGCTTTTCTATCCAGGTGACACTATTTAATTAAGCGGAATTACTTTCTATTATTATCCAACGAACAAAAATGACGACAATTCAATTCATCTACAAGCAGAAGCAACTGCATTACGTCTGGTCTGTTCATGTGTGTGTGTGTGTGTGTGTGTGTGTGTGTGTGTGCACTTACTGCATAAAGTGCATGTGCCAGGCAATTATCCAAAAAGTGATAAAAGCTGTTAAGCAGCATCATCAAACAGCAGTAAACTGTGCTTAATGTTGCACATTACCACAACCAACAAAACACAACTCAAATACCCCGAGTCCATCTAAGGTAGAGGTGTGAAACATACGGCCTGTGGACCAAAACTATCAAAACCAGAGGATCTAATCCAACCTGCAAATACAATAAAATCTGCAAATACTGACTGTTCTTTTTAGTTCATTTTAATTCCATGAAGAAATAAATAATATTATAATAAACTGTGATACATCACTTAAGAAAAGGCAAATGTGGAGAAAATGTAATGTGTGGATTGCCACAAAAAATTGCATTGGGTCTCCACTTTATTAATATTGAAAGGCCACTATAAAAAAAAGCTAACATTGAAACTAAGGCTGTCAAAATTAATGCATTAGTTTAGTCATTGTTATTAATCTGAACATTTTAACATCATTAAATGGAACAGTTACTTCCAGCTGTTGAAGGTGTTGAATAACTCTCGTCTCGTCATGTGAACCCACTTTATCCTCACTAGGGTCATGGGGGTCTAATCCAGCTACAGTGGGTGAAGGCGGGGTACACCCTGTATGAGTCTCCAGTTCATCTCAGGGCTGAACATATATAGACAAACAATCACTCTCACATTCACACCTACGGGCAATTTAGATTAACCAATTAACCTATCAGTGCATGTGTTTGGATGGTGGGAGGAAACCAGAGTACCCACAGACACGAGGAGAACATGCCAACTCCACACAGAAAGGTCTGGTGTGGGAATCGAACCAGGGTCCTTCTGTTTGTGAGGGACGAGTGCTAACCACTGCACCACCGTACAATAAACCTGGCAATTTCATATATATATTCATATTTTTGCATATATTTTGGATATTTTATCACATTTTTGGGTGTTTTTTTCTGTATTTTAGTACAGTTTTTCAATATGATTTAAATATTTCAATGCTTCTTTTGTGTTTCAGTGCATTTTGTGGGAAATTTAAGTACAAAAAACCCTAAACAGAGACAGAACAGTCAACTAACAAAGTGTCCTGATCACGTTTAATCGCATTTAATCCAAAGCAGCCCTGTGATTAGTCTCAATTTTACAACCCTGATTGAAACATAGCATACGTCTCACAGTTGTAAAGAATGAAATATTCTTACCATTTATGACAACCTTTTACCTCTAGTTTGACTCATATTGACCTAAACAGTATCTATGTGATGAAGGGGGTGATCACAAATATGTGAAATGAACCGTTTTCATTTTATATGTTGATGACACTCATTAAGGCTTGAAAAAGTTTCATACTGAAAAAACTATTTTATAATATAACAAGAGCAACAATTGCAACAATAAAAAAAACATGAAGCCAGGATAACAAATGGCTAATCCTCTACACACATTGTTAATAAAACTTTGTCAATGTAAACATTATTATAATGTAATCTACCTTTTCTGTTGTCAGTTGACTGATCACATTGGGCTGAATGTGGCCCTTGAGTTTGAACACTGGTCTAAGGAACTGATGTTTTCATTGGAGAAAATCTGCAAATGTGATCATTACATGAGAACAACACACTGGGAGGCAGACCTCTTCAATCCTACTGTTTCTATGTATCCATGGAAACTATTTCTGAATAAGAAATAATAACAAAATAAAATAAATAAACCACAACGTCGGGTAACAAACTACATTCAGTGACCCCCCTGCTCCTATGTAAAAGAAACACTCTGTACGAGCCAGTCCAAGTAAAGAGCAAACACTGAGGCTGCATCAGTAATGGATTTCATGCAAAAGCCAACCTGAATATTTCACTATGGCTTTCAGGGAACATCTAATTGACCAAAGGGGGGGGGGGGGGGGGGGGTTGTGCTGCTGCTACATATGTTATGTATGTCTTTGCTACAACATGAGGAGAGACATATGTGTCCATCTTTAGTATTTCAGTAGAACTACAGGCTGCCTTATCGCATATATGCGACGCTTATACTTAGTCTGCGAACCACTCAATGGAGATTTTCCGCACAAATGACGTAGAGAGCTCTGTCAGTTTCACTTAGAATAGAACATGCGAGGAGTCAGCATGACCCTTGATGTGATGTAAACAGTAGGAAACTTCTTTTAAGTTAGTGCCTTTTCATGGTTGTTTTCACAGCTGATGTACACAAAGTACGACAACACATGACACATCCTGACCATTTTGCAAAACAGACAGTGTAATAATAATAATTGGATTTGTATAGTGCTTTTTTTGGCCACTCAAAGCACTTCACATTCATTCACTCTCACATAGACCCTCTGGTGGTGGTAAACTACATATGTAGCCACAGTTGCCCTGGGGCAGACTGACAGAAGGATGGCAGCAATTTTGTGACCACCACCAAACATTCATACACCACTGTGAGTGAAAAGGAGGGTGAAGTGTCTTGCCCAAGGACACAACCGACTAACTAGGACAGAGCGGTATTTGAACCACCAATCCTTCAGTTACTGGATGACTCACTCTACCAACAGAGCCATGGCCGCCCCAAAAGATATGCAGCGTTTAATATTTTTATTCGATCCATCAAATGATTGGAGTTTTTAATCAGATTAATCACAGGGTTATTTTGGATTCATTATGATTAATCCTGATTAAATATTGAGTTGTAAACTATATTAATTGTGTTAAATTTTTCATGAGAAAATAAGACTCAAGCAACAAGTGAATATATTTGCACTGAATGTGTTATATTAGCCTCGTGCTAGGAAAATCCCAGACTAACATATGATTTTCTTTAATGTGATATTTTCAGCTGGAGGTGTTTCAACGAAAAAAGAAAACTCAGTCAAAACACTATGACAAGCGACTGTTCTGTCTTTTTGTTTTTTTTTAACTCAACATGAATACACAAAATATACAAACCATGCTAGAAAATTATCCCAAAAAATAAATTAACATGAAGGGGATGTAAAATCCAAAACATATTCAATAACTCTTGATATGAATATGTATGAATTTAACATTTCTATTCAACAGCTATAACAGTTTCAACAACACAACTGTAAATAGCTGTTCCATTTAATTGTGTTAAAATTTTTAATCAGATTAATCATGATGATGAATCAATCCATGTTAATGCACTAATTTTGACAGCCTTATTTTTTATTATAACCTCAATTAAATCAGGTAAAAAGAAATCACATTAAAACTACAGCTGAAGACAGACTTTTTTGATTAAAAAAATAGTAGTAAATAATAGTTCTTTGTTTCATCTTAGGTGTGTATTTATCACTATATACGGATCTTTTTTTAAATTAAATGTTTATTTTATTTATTTATTTATTTGTGTGTTTGTTTTAATGTAGATTCTCCAAAGACTTGATTTCTATTTGATATACATCTCGATTGTGTGTTTCTGTTGTTTGTATGTGTATTTCTGTTTTTTTTTAACAAATGGAAAATGTCAAAAAAAAAAGTTCCAAAATCAAACAAACAATAATAATAAATAAACATGAAAAAATGCTCTGCCTTGACTTTTTCTAGTTAACAGGTTCAATTAAACACAAGACCTACTAAATCAAATGTAATATATCACATGTAGATTTGTAAATTCAAGACATTTAAACATTTAAACTGTCTCAACAACAGCGTTTCTTTCTAAAGTGAGTAATTTATTTTAAACATCCTAATCTTTGGTGTGTGTGTATCTGTGGACAGGGAACACAATGACATATCTGTCACTGCTTTGTGTCATGAAGCTGCATTTGAAGCATCAAAGGCAGGTGTTTATGAATCAGTAAATGACCTGCAGTAGATTGAGGTCAGCACAGATACCTTTGGGAGACGGACTGGCCTTGAGAACAAATCCACAACATGTAAAGAATGTACGACCTCAACCATCACAAGTTTAAGTTTAGAACTGAACTTGTTGTTACTGCTTCACCTTCATGACAGATTAAAGCCTCTGCATCTGCTCCGTCCAGTATTAGCCACAGGTCCAACAACACTGACTGTGGTTTGTCTGACAGTTTCAACCAGTTCATAAGTATTATTGCATTGGAGTGTAGACATATTATTAAGGATATTATTATGATTTTGTTTGGGGGGTTTTTCTCGAGAAAATGTGTGTTTGGAAAATATCAATGTTAGTCTGGACAAGGCATTAGACTTCCTTTTGATATTTTGTTAAATTGAAGTTTATTTAACAGGGACATGACATACAACATTGCCACCAAAAGAAAAATGTGATGCATATAAGATACAATTTTCAGTCTCTGTCCGTGGTCAGACTTTTAAACACTATAAAATAAAAAATATACCAAACACTATAAAACAATATATTGGGCACTAAAAAAATAATATACTTAATACAACTAAATACAACATTTACAATGAATAAATACAATGAATTAATCAGTACGGTGACTCATATCAGGCCAATGGACAGACTGTTTGTTTTTTTTCTCCATTCTTTCATTCATAATTAATTAAATCAGACTAACATACAGAGGTGGAGTGATCCCAGCTCCAAAGAGTAAAAGTCCTGCCATATATTGGTTCTTCTTTTTCACTTCATACAGGCGATTCCACTTTATATCCATCTACCTGGCAGTTGGAACAAATAAAATACATGGGAGGACTTCTACTGTTTGGAGGGGGGGGGTTACCCACCTCTGCCAACATGTGAAGTGATATATAATTAGATAATGAGCTGTGATCATTAATGTTCACATCTCTGCTGTTGCTTAAACCAGTGTTTCACTTTAATAATGAACAACTTTGATTCTGTTTGAGATTTTATTTGTGCTGGTAGAGAGTTCCAGAAGTGTGTTCCTTGCACTGAGAGTGATAACTGTCCACATATGATCCTGTACATTGGGATATAACACTAGTCTACAAGTAAAATGCTATTAAAAGGTTTGGTGTGGGATTCCAACTGGGTTCCTTTTTGCTGTTAGGCACCAGTACTAACCACTGCACAAAACATCTGATCAGTTAAATTATTCCACACACCAGACCTTTCTGTGTGGAGTTTACATGTTCTCCTCGTGTCTGTGAGGGTTTTCTCCAGTTTCCTCCCACCATCCAAACACATGCACTGATAGGTTAATTAGTTAATCTAAATTCTCCATAGGTGTGAATGTGGCAGTGATTGTTTGTCTATATATGTTCAGCCCTGAGATGAACTGGAGACTCATACAGGGTGTACCCTGCCTACACCCATTGTACCTGGATTAGGCCCCCAGTGACCCGAGTGAGGATAAAGCGGGTTCAGATGACGAGACGAGACATTGTATTCCATATCAGTTTCTGAATTTTGAGAACTTTAGTCAAGATTTTTGTCCAAAGTGTTTCTATTCCTCTTTAGGCCTGAATAAAGAAATGCAATTGAAATAATTTTAATGAACCTATTTCTTATGGAGTTACAAAAATGTCCACTCAGCTGGACAACATGCGTTATTTGAAAGGTAATATCAGAACACTATGAAATAAAACCTTTTTTTAACTGTTAATTACAGTCTAATAACAAGCAACTGATTTACATGCAAACATGTTAGTGCAGGTCAGGTATTAAGAACAGCTAAGTTACAGTAATAGTATGAACTGGAACAAGAAAAAAAATCAATGAATATACAAGAGAACAGCTGTAGAATAACTGTCCACTGTAGTGACCAGTATGAATCAAAGTGTTAGACACATGTCTTTGCTTGTACATGCATGAGTGGACATGTTTGTAACTCCTTTAAAACAAAAAAAAACAACTTGATGACATTGTTTTTTCATGCCTAAAGATGAATATCTTCTCATAATTCATGCATGAAAGGGTTAAAATCACCTTCTTGTATTTCTTTTAAGAACACTGCTCTTCCTTAACTTACAAAAACATCTACTTTATAATGATGTTATATGATTTGACTTTCAACCTCAGCCAAGTTGAGTCCAGCACTTTCCAAAGTGATCATTTGCTGTGAGAGCGGAGTGCTGCAGCAGAGCAGAGAACCGGCTGACAGAAGTTCAACCAACTTCTGCTGCCATATCTCAACACACAGGCAAGCAGACACACTGCGTGCAGGGCTGCTGACACACACACACACACACACACACACACTGGAGTTGGAAGCAAGAAGTGAATCATACTCTCGCACACATACATTCAGACCAAACACGACAGCTCATATTCAGCCACGGTCTCCTCGTACACAGAAGGTATAAAATGATTTATTCAGCTGCACTTCAAAGCCATTCGGTCATGAGGACCATAAGACAAAAGAACAAAACAAACGTGCACATGCCAAACATAGACGCTTCCTGCCGCATGCCTCATTCTCTCTCCCTCATCCAGTATCATTCATTCTTTCTTTTGCGCTGTGTCTCTTACCTTAGTTGTTACAATACAAAGACAATCCATATTGGCCAGAATTTAAAAAAAAAAAAAAAAAACAGCTCTCAGCTTCTGCTCAGAATCATCATCATCACTAAAGTCACCTCTGGAGCAAAAGAAGCAGGAAGATGAGGAAAAAAGATACCAGCCAGGATCAAAGATGAAAAAGATATGATGAAGAAGAGGAGGAGAAAAGATAAAACACACACACACACACACTCTCACTCACTCATTCAGTTACACACAGCTGTGCGCGCACACACACACACACACACACACACACAGTGGTGAGGGAGAGAATCCACGGCAGACAGACGTTACTGCATGTGGGCCCCTGCTGAGGATTGGGATGCCTCCTCCACAGCGTTGAAGGCAATCAGGATTCCTAACGCCATCTCAGAGTAGAGCGCACGTCATCAAACAGCACACACACACGCACACACACACACACACGAGCATACACCCTTTAAATGCTAGAACAACTGGCTTGGCCTCCTGCAATCCTTCCCTCAGCTCTTCTCCTTTTCATTCATCCTCTGTCTCTTGTTTTCAGTTCATCCTCTCTCCTCTCCTCCTCCTCCTTTCTCTCTCTCTCTCTCTCTCTCTCTCTCTCACTCTCACTCTCACTCTCGTCTCCAGGCTGAGCGACTGAGCAGCGTTAAGGGAAGAACAGAGAGGGAGCCAAGGAAGAGGGAGTGAAGGACGAGAACGTCAGCTCAGCGGAATGAATTAGATTCCCATGCTCTGTGTCTGGCTGGCTATTAGCCGCTGTGGCAGACTGCTGGAACTTAATAATAACACACTGGCTTTAATTTCATCTGCAGAGCTGTGGCAGCGCTCCGAACTGCTGCGTGTGTTTGGCTGAGGGTGTGCTTAAGGTTTGGCTGGGATGGCAGTTTGACGAAGCATTTGGAATTCACGTCAACTATCGCCGGTATTTTTAGCTGCAAACTCTCATTGCTCTGAATGGTAGATCAGGTGTTTTCATGTCATTTTACTCCAGTTTCCAAACTTCACACGACATCAAAGAGTCGTTCTGTGGCTACGTTTACATGATGTTTTTTTAATTCAGATTTATTCATTCTCGAAAAAATTATTCGGAATTAAATCTATTTCCTTCGTGTTTATATGGAAATGTGTATATCAAATGAAGGTTTCCATGGTAAATGAATGTATTCTACTCTAGTTAATTGGGCTTTAAGGGCTAGGGGTACAGGGGGTTCTGATTGGACAGAATGGCCACCTAACATCTGGATGCCTTCTGGGAGAAAACGATCATGTCCACTTCCTCTTTTGCTTTCCTTACAACTAGCAACATGTTAGACCAGATACTATATGCAAGTTTACCATTTATTTTTGTAATAAGTACAAAGCAGCAGGTCGGCCGAATCAACATACTAATGTCAGAATATGTGCGTCATCAATGCTAAATAGCTGCATCAGTGCAACAAGACCAGGAGCATAGAATGACAGTAATAATGTTAAACCAGAAATAAACGTTTCCATGTCAGAGGAATTATCGGATTCAAAATTAAGAGTGGAATAAAGCAGTGACTTACATTAGTGAATTACATTTAATTCCGAATAGTCATTTTCAACTGGAATTAAATGTTTACATGGTCATCTTAAAGTGGGATTAACCTTTATTTTGAATTAAATAGGAATAAAAACTTTCATGTGAACAGGTCCACTGTACAGTATCGAGATGGAACAAGCAACAGAATTTCTGTTGAACTAAAATGTTAACACATGGGTTAAATATTGGCCCATCTTGATTAATGGGTGATGCGTTATAATTGAGGGCGGTGCAGTGGTTAGCATGTGTGCCTCACAAACAGAAGGACCCTGGTTCAAATCCCACACCAGACCTTTCTGTGTGGAGTTTGCATGTTCTCACCGTATGTGCGTGGGTTTCCTCCCACCATCCAAACACATGCACTCATGGGCGTCGCACCAGTGGGGGATGGGGGTGTTGCGACACCCCCACTTCTCCAACCAGATGATTTCATAGCCCCCCCTGAGTTTATATATTGTAGTGTTTCACTGGTTTATTTCAAGATAAGTGGGTACTATCTGTAGCAATCACACCAAACAAACAGTAATAACATTGCGGGGCTGTTACAATATCTATGGTTTAAACTGTTTACCCGCCCGGGCGGCACAACAGCATATGTAAATGAAGCGCACCTCAGTTCACCGTGTGAAATGTAAACAGCTCTTTTTCGCGGTGTTAACAAACAGTCATCAACCAGTAAATAATGAGAAATGTTACTGTTGTTAAACTAAGTTAACTAAACTATGTCTTATTCTGTGACATTTACCCTAAGACAGTGGTTCTCAAACTTTTTTCAGTGATGTTCCCCCTGAGGAACATATTTTTAGTCTCTCCCCTGACATGGACAAAACATTTTAGTAACAAAAAAGAGGAACAGTGTCTGTAAAATCAGTGTCTGATTTTTAAATCCTTTTTTATCTCATAATTTTAACTTTTTTATAACATAATTTTGACTTATGAATTGAATAAATATTTAACCCTTGTGCGGTCCTTCGTAAATGGCACACTGGCTGTGTCCTACAATTGGGTCTTAAAGAGCCAGATTCCAAAGTTCAGTTCCATAGACTCATCACCCCACCCCCCAAGGATATTTTACTGTTTTCAGTAGTAAGCAATGGCACCATAAAGTACGTATAAAAAGGTACATTTTTTAGCCACCGGGTCACGGTGACCCGAAGGACCGCACAAGGGTTAATTGAGGAAAACAAATTTTTGTTATTATTCTTGGCCATATATTATGTTTTTAATATAAAATTGTAATCATTAATGGATAATTGTTTGTTAATTTTCCAATGAAAACACACATTTTAAATGGCTGTGACACCCTTACATGCACTGGTAGGTTAATTGGTTAATCTAAATCGCCCATAGGTGTGAGTGTGATTGTTTGTCTATATATGTTCAGCCCTGAGATGAACTGGAGACTCATACAGGGTGTACCCCACCTTCATCCATTGTAACTGGATTAGGCCCCCAGTGACCCCCATGACCCTAGTGAGGATAAAATGGGTTCAGATGATGAGACGAGACATTATAAGTGACTTGATTAATCAGCCCAGTAATTCATCTATTAGGTTCTAATAGATAGATAAATACTTTATTCAACCCCTCGGGGAAATTCAGTTGTCACATAGCTCATACCATATATATACAACAGTGCTAAAAAAACTGCTTAAAATGGCTTAAAACTTAGAACAGAAGAACACGGGTGAGGAGTCGGTGGCAGTTGTTAACAATAGTGGATCAGGGTCAGTGGGTGGGGCCAGTGCCAGAGCCAGAGCCTGGTCAGCGACCCCTACCCATAACTGTGTTGTTAATCAGCAGGTATTAAAAATATGTCATCAGCAGTTGATTTTGCAGTGGATGTTTGGGTCTTTATTTATCTTAGATCGTGATAAAAAAAAAAAAAACATCATGATGGGATCTTTAAGAAATAACACCCGCCAGTGGTGAGAAGAAGAGCAATAAATAACCGTGCATTTTCCCACAGTTAAGCAGTTATAGACCAGCTCAATTCTACAAAAATCAATGGTAGGAGAAACTAGGTCCATTACATTGCTGTGATCTGTGCGAGCTGCTGCTTGATTTCAATAAAAGGCCGATATTATTCCACTCGCAGCCTTTTCAAACACTGCTGCATCATCATACCCCCTGTAATAATAATGTTGATGCACCGAATATGAGTCACAGATGCACAAAGACAGCACTGTACTGCTGATGAAAGCATTATGATAGAGCATCAGATGAAACACCTAACAGATACTTATGTAACACTAACAAGTTGCTGTGGTAAAAACAGCAAAGATAATTCAGATCTACTGACAAAACACCCATCACGTGACGCATGCTTTGAGCTGAAAACATGTACAATAATAAAACTGATGAAAAAAAAAAAAAAAGCCTGAGCAACAATGTTTTGTAGCCTGAGGTGCACTACTTCCAAATGCAATTCAACCAAACAATGAAACCACACACGAGGGAAACGCTGGCAGCAAACTTCTGCAGCGGTACATTTCATCTGCTTCCACAACCAAGGCTTCGGCTGTTTGTTGTTCCCCCAAATATGTACTCTCATCACACAGTGACAGAGCCACTTCTAAGTCTGCAGACAAACTGATAAAATAGACATTGCTGTCATGACAGGAAAATATCTCAAAGAATTCTCAGCATCACTTTTCAAAAGCAAATGATGTAGAATAATTCATCAGTGTGTTCACGGCCAAATGATTACAGGGATGATTACGTAAAACCATGAGAACATGTCGGTGCTGTTAAAAGGCAAAACAAATCTAATTTTTTTACCAACTGAAAGTGGGTAAGGATAGATGTATGTCAAGCATTCGTATAGTGCTAGATATGAAGATTAAAAATTAAACAAAGCTGTATTTCACTGCTTTTTCTGGTGTCAGTTTTAAGAAGAGGGAGAATTATAGTTGAAAACGTTTCATTCTGCCTTTATTTTAGTGGGAATAAAGAAAATCAACCCAGTCTGACAAGAACGAGAATCCTGTGGAAACTATACATTTTCTATCAACAGAATGAAGAACTACATTTCCTGTCATTTGGAGGATCAGTTTTTAGCATTGTTGGCATTTCTCATTTCATAGAAACATTTTAAGGAAAAGTCAATAATAACACTGGTGAAGACTTTACAGACAGACAGACAGACAGACAGACAGACAGACAGACAGACAGACAGACAGACAGACAGACAGACAGACAGACAGACAGACAGACAGACAGACAGACAGACAGACAGACAGACAGACAGACAGACAGACAGACAGACAGACAGACAGACAGACAGACAGACAGACAGACAGACAGACAGACAGACAGACAGACAGACAGACAGACAGACAGACAGACAGACAGATAGATAGATAGATAGATAGATAGATAGATAGATAGATAGATAGATAGATAGATAGATAGATAGATAGATAGATAGATAGATAGACAGACAGACAGACAGACAGACAGACAGACAGACATACAGACAGACAGACAGACAGATAGTGCAGTTGAAGCATGAAAAGAACTGTATAAAAATAGAAAATAAGAATAAAAATCTTTTTATCGTCAAGGCATTTGCAATTAGACAATTAGAGTCTGCTGTTCACTGTACGACAAAAGCATCACCTATAAAAAAGTGCAAAGCAGTTTTACACAGTATCTTTCTCTGCTTTCTACTCTTTTATGGTTTTGTCCATTTCTGCCATTGGATCAACATAAATCTCTCTAAAACTGAGCCTTTGTATTGTTTGGGTCTGTGTTGAGTGATGAAATAGGTCTATAGGAGCCACAGTTTTATGGAGGTTTGGATTTTTTAAGAATCCGGGCTAGATTAGCTTCCCTGAGGTCGGGGGGACACCAGTACCAAGTCAATCAACAAGCAAATCTAAATAGGGGTTTGAAAACAGATCTAAACATTCTTTACAGACAGTGTTGGGAAAGTTCACCTTGATTAGGAACTAGTTCAAAGTTCAGTTCAAGTTACTCAATATGAATTAGTTCAGTTCATCGTTCATTAGTCTTTCTCTCTCTCTCTCTCTCTCTCCCCCCCGCCCAAAACGCTTCTCATTGGCTATTCCACAACATTATGTTTCCAACATTTGTTCAAAATAATACAAAAATGACATCTATGATAATGCTGTGTTTTGATCCCATTTTATTCCTTATAGGACTCAATAATTACAACGTGATAAGAACGAAATGTTAACTACATAAAAGTGCAGTTCAATAAATGTCAGAATAACCGCCTTCACAACTGCCCGTTCATTTGGCAAAAGTGAACGAGTCGTTCATATTCGTCAAAAATATGTTATTGTTCGTAAACGATCGTTCAATCAACTCGTTCAGGTACAACACTGTTTACAGAATTCTGTTATAAACCTATCTGGGCCTGGTGCTTTTCCATTTTGAGGATATTTTATGACTCTCTGTCTGATATTTCAGCATTCAGATATTTATTTTTGGCGTCAGTTATGTTAGGTAATTTAATTTGAGGGAAAATGATTCCTAAATCGTACATACTTTAATGAGGCGAATGAGAAAACAAATGTAAAAAGTGCTGGTTAATTCATGTTTTTAATATATATGATGGTGTGTTATTCCACATATATGCTGGTTTATGTACATGTATACAATGGATTAGTAAATATTCCACTAGAAATAACCTGTAAAGTGAATGGATCATAATGTGCAGACAGTGTTTTCAAGTAGATCTGAGACCAATATTCCTTTGGACTAAAACCTATTTTCTTGTTCATTCTAACAATTTCATATTTTGACCCCAGACTTATCTGGGAAATGAACCAACCAGCATTTAATACTTGAGTTTTCTTCATCAGTAACACGTAGTAAAATTCCATCAGTTTTATTCCAGAAGCATTTTACTTGTAGACCAGTGTTTACAATGTTGTTGCAGTGTAAAGGACAAGGGGAAAAGCTAGAAAACTATCTTATCATTACATGTCGTCACATCCACCCACTGCTGGGTACGATGATTTGTAATGGAAATGCAAACTGACCTGCCTCAACAGCATAACACGGTCAAGTTCTGTATGAAAAAGGGCCATAAATGGGTTGTGGGAGCCATTTTCCCCACATAACAGGAATAACCCTCAGTGTGCCCTGCTAGTAGATAAACCACACCATGTTTTTGTGTGTACGGTCACATTTTAACACAGAGACCTTCAGTAAATCAAGTCCTATGAGTCCGTTTCAGTCAAATTAATAGTGATATGTCAACATTTGTCCATGTTTAAGTGTGTGCTTTAACCTTGCATTAACTTGTATAGTTTCAATAACCTGTTACCACTTTAAAAGAAGTGATGATGGAGGATTACTGTAAATCCATCAGCTGTGGTTCAAACTTCTGAACTCTAACTTTGCAGTGAGTTGGATTTATTCAGATGAGTAAATCAGGACTGTTTCATTATGAAATGTCAACAGGGTAAAAGAGGTGGTCACCACCTCTGAGATTAATGGATACACTGAAGCTGTGTGTAACAGGAAAATGTGGAGGTGTTTGATTACTTCACTTTGTCAAAATACTGTGGAATTTTGGTCCAAAATGATGCAAAAAAAAAAGGTTTTTAGTTAGATAAAAACAACATAAAGCTATGAAACAAAGAGAAAACTATAGAAAAGGGTATTTAATCTATATTTTACAAGAACTGAGAAAATTAGAATAATGTGGATTCTTTGTTTTAACATTAGTGATATTAAAATAAACATGTTAATCTGGATTGATTCATCGTTTTGATTAATCTGATTAAAAATGCAATTAAATGGAACAGTTATTTAGAGTTTTGTTTCAAGGTTTTTAGTTGAAACTGTTAAACGGTGTTGAATAAACATGTTAATTGCATGTATATTCATGTTTTTGCATCTGATTTGGATATTTTTTTCTGTGTTTTAGAAGAGTTTAGAATATGTTTTGAATTTTTCATCACTTTTTGTATTAGTGGATTGTTAGTGTCCTACTGCTCATGGATTTTAACATGTTTTTTCCCCACAGTGTTTTGTTTCTTAGTGAATAGTCGTGTATTTTTGTGGGAAAAAACAAGAAACAGAATAGTCAACTGACATAAAATATTAGACACACTCTGCAAAACAGAGCTTTCTTTTCACCAAAACACTTTCATCTTAAAATATCACATCAACATAATGCATATGTTAGTCAAGGATTATGCTAGCACTTCATCTTATTATATTACATTTTTTAATCAGACTAATTACAGGGTTGCTGTGGATTAATTTCTATTAATCATGATTATTCAAAAAATTAATCCACAGCAACTTTATAATTAAACTGATTAAAAACGAATCACTTGACAGCATGATAATAAATACATTGTTGGTCTTTTTTGTTGCCTTTTCTGTTAACTCTAGCCTTGATATATTTCATTAATCTCTCATTAACCTCAAAATATGTGTGTATAAAGCCCAGACATAATTCATGTAATAACACTGTCATCATTAGTCTGCTATAATAAAGGTGAGTTGATGATTTAATCGTCAACAAATGTATCTTTTTAATCGCGATCAACAAGTTAGTCATTTTAATTTCTTCACAGCACTAGTACAGTATCATCTAATCATCTTACAATAGTCAAATAATTGTTTAGTTATTTAAGTTATTGTCATTAAGTACTGCAAGACAAAAAAAAAACAGCATTTCTGTTAAAAACTGAAGAGGGCAAATGTGACATAAATCACTTAAATCTATAAAGTCGTTACCTCCACGATAGGGCTGGGCGATTTTGCCTTTTAATAAAATCTCAGATTTTTTTCTCAAAAAACTCGATTCACGATACGATTTTTTTCCCACGTGGGCTAAATGAAAATGAAAACACTAGAAACGTGGTTTCTTTCGTCTTCTTTTTTTTATTATTAAATAACATGTAAAACAAAAATATTTCTACAAATAACTGTAAATAATAAATAATTTGTGCAAAAGGTGCAACTGCAACCTGAGACTTTGCCTACATGAACTGTAGTAAGTCCAGACATATCCACCACTGTTACAGGAAAACAGTGCAAAAAAATAGTGTAAAAGATACATTTTGTTGGAAAAAATAAAGCTTAAAATATTTTAACAACTAAAACAATATACATTAATACTCATATGAAAAACATTGCAAAAAACGTAGTAGTGCAAAAGTAAGATAAAAAGAAAACTAGTAACATTTTTACTTTGTAAGGACAAAATAAAACAAAACCTTATTATCAATCAAACTACTTCAATAAACCTGAACATGTTACCAATATTTTGGATATATGATGTTATTGCGTCTGTTATCGCTCCCCATCGTGTTCCATGTTTATCATAAGGTGCAGAGTCCTGCACGGGTTCGGGTACCCGTGGGTGAACCGCAGATTTTCACGAAACGGGTTAAAAATGTTGTGCTGTGTCGGATACGGGTTCGGTTCGGATATCGGGTTCACTTATAGCGGGTCATTCGGGTGCGGATTTTTTTTCCGTCGGAAAACGGGTCGGAGTTTAAACATGACGGGTACGGGCGGTTGCAGTATGTCAAAATCAGAACCGTGCAGGACTCTGATAAGGTGTGCCGCGAGAAAAACTTTCAGTCAGTGTTTGTTGAACATTTTGAAGAAGTGCTGGCAGCGCTAGTCTCTGCCTTTTCTAAGAGTTCTGTCCCCCCCCCATTGGATGCTTTCGCTTCAGATGTGCAACTACGGAAAGCAGCCTGGTTCATGGTTTTCTTTTTGCGAGGAAAAATAGTGCGTGTGGAGGGGAATCGGAATGCACGATTTTTCTGAAATATGAATCAATTTTGTCATAAAACTCGATTTTAAATCTAAATCGATTTTTTGCCCAGCTCTACATACAGTACTATTCAAACAGGATTAGTATTAGTTTAGTGTATGAAAAAAATAAGTTAAATTACGTGAAAACTATTCACAAAAAATGTGAAAAACCTGCACAAATATGAACAACATGAAATGTCTTAAGAGAAGTATGTGCAATTTTAACAATATTCTGCCTGTTACTAAATGTTTTGTGTTGTAATGTACATGAGAAGCTGAAGCATAATATTGTGAAAACTCCACTTGTGTTTCTTAACAAACTTTTTTTTTTCATAGTTATTCACATTTTTTATAAGATAGTTTGATGATTTTTTTTCACTAAGCATACAGAAACTGATCTGACTCACTTCAGATCATATTGGGATGATGTGACTCCTGAACTAAAATGATTTGACACCCCTGGTTTTGGGGCATTAATTAAATCAGCATAAACTCACAAATTTGACAAGCTACAAATAAATGTCCATCTCTACCAGTCTCCTGTGTACAAGCAGAAGCAGGTAAGACAGTAGGATCCAACAGGTTATCTCATTCACACTGCGGTTAAAGCTTCAACATTTGAACCCATGGAAAACTGTGTCCCTACCTGTTTTCTGGAGTCATTCTGATGACAAGCTCTGTTGCAGATTTTGACTTCGATTACTGCTTTCATTTGCGTCCTGTCGCTCCCAGCAGCGTGGTTATTACTGAACACATTCGCCTACTCCGACTCCCCCTGCCACCGCCATCAGACTAATCTTTACAGGTGGAGCGGCTCAAGCAGCTTCACCTTATTGCATTAAAGAGGAGGAATGCTTTAACCTCCTTTGTTAGCCGGGCAGCGAACACTGTATATGCAGACGAGATGGGACCAATTTGGATTGGCCTGTCATTGTGGATGACTTTTGACAGCCTGTGAGACGGATTTACTCTATCTACCACAAACACTGGTGGACTTTGAAGCTAGCCTTTAGCTGACCTCTGCAATTGTAAATGTAGTTTGTGGAAAACATGTTCGATGATATTGACTGATCTGGAAGAATCAGGGGTTGCACACGTTTACTAATAATAAGAATGGATTGGATTTATATAGTGTTTTTTTTGGCCAATCAAAGTGCTTCACATAAGTGATCCATTATTCATTCACTCTCACATGCACCCTCTGGTGGTGGTAAACTACATATGTAGCCTCAGCTGCCCTGGGGCAAAGTGACAGAAGCTCTGACCACCACCAAACATTCATACACCAGTGTGAGTGTTGCCCAAGGACACAATGGACTGAGTAGGACAGAGCGGGATTTGAACCACCAACCCTTCACCAACTGAGCCATGGCCACCCCAGTTTAACCCAATTCAATGCATTTTTATTTAAAGAGCACAAATTTAAACAACCACAACGGTTTACAAAGTGCTGTACAATTAAATAAACACAATAAAATATAATAATAGCTAAAACTACTAATAAAAAAATGCAATGAAACATATTAAACTAGAAAAGCACTCTGAGAGCAAAGACTCCACCAAGGCAGACCAATTCAATTACATTTTATTTGTAGAGCCCCAAATCACAACAAGGTCACCTCACAGGGCTTTAAAGAGTTGACCAGCCCCCACTCCCCCTTTCACTTCTTCACTGACCAACAAAATGAAACATGTGTGCGCGCACACACACACACACACACACACACACACACACACACACACCTCAACTGATCACCACCAAAACTGAATCATTTGTTCCTTGTGCCAGTATCAATGGTCCTGGAAATGTCAACCAATAACTTGCCAGAACATTTTGAGTTATCTTGCTAACAAACAGACAGCATGTTTAATATATATATATATATATATATATATATATTTTAATCTATTATATGAGTGTGTGTGTGTGTGTGTGTGTTTTTCTTTTGTTTACTTATCAACCCTTTGTGTGTCATTATTGATGTTTTGTTGCTTGATTTGTTTTGATTTCATTCTCTACAGGTTAGAAATACAAATTTCAAACAAACAAACAAATAACTGACGGTAAAAACGTTCCTTGATGGAGTAATAAATAGAGTGTCCACCCCAAATAAAATATCTGTGCACAACATCCTACGTGGTGTAAAAAGCCAAGTAGAAGAGCTTTAAAATCAGACAGTGACGACATCTGTCAAATGTGCAGCAGCAGTTTGTTCCATAACTTTGGAGCAGCAACACATAACTCATGGTTCCTAGGAATGGGCTGAGTATGTCGGAGTGTAGAAGCTCAGGGTTACTGTATGCAGGGGCTAAACCATGTGAGCATGGAAACGCAAATGAAATAATTAATCTCACCCAACATTGGTTGGGAGAGATTATTGTAATCAGTGTGTGTGTGTGTGTGCGTGTGTGTGTGTGTGTGTGCGCGCGCGCGTGTGTGCGTGTATCTGAGTGTGTGGATGTGTGTGCGCGCGTGTGTGTCTGAGTGTGAGTGTGTGTGTGTGTGCGTGTGTGTGTGTGCGTGTGTCTGAGTGTGTGTCTGAGTGTGTCTGTGTGTGTGTGTGTGTGTGTGTTTAAAATGTATAGTGAAGCTAAAATAGGTGAAATGTGCTCAAATTTTCTCCTACAAGTTCAAGATGTGTAATAGAGGAGCCACTATGCCTCATATAAAGTGCATTGCAGTTATCCAAGTGAGTGGTCACAAAGGCGTGGATTACTGTTGGTTCTCAAATGAATTGTTCTCTTTATGTAACCTTTCTTATGTGGACTTTTGTGTGGATTTTTTAGTGGATATCACATATTTATTATGTCAAAAAACAAACCAAAAAAACAAGACAAAGTGACTTTTTCAGCAAATACGTATATAAATAGCATAAAATGTACCTGCTCTACAGGTTTTTTTAGAAAGTATCTTCTTCAGACATTAAACGTGCTAAATCTTACATACTTTAATAAGATGAATCAGAAAAAAATGACTTTAGTGCTGGTTAATTCATGTTTTTAATATATATGATGGTGTGTTATTCCACATACATGGTGGTTTATGTACATGTGTAAAATGGATTAGTAAATATTCCACTAGAAAGAACCTGTAAAGTGAATGGATCATAATGTGCAGTCAATGTTTTGAAGTAGATCTGAGAACAATATTCCTTTGGACTAAAACCTATTCTATTGTTGTTGCACTTTGCACATGTTCGAAATAAATCATTCAAATCAAATCAATTGTTAATTCTAAGAATTTCGCATTTTGACCCCAGACTTATGTTGGAAACTTGAGCCAACCAAAATTTAAGACTTGAAGTTTCTTTATCAGTAACGTATGTGGGAAAATGTCATTAGTTTTATTCCGGAAACCTTGTAGACCATGCTAATCAGTTAATTAACCCCTTAAGCCCGGTCGGCCCACGGGTGGGCCGAGAAAATTGTGTAATTTTTCATTAATTATTAACATATAATAAATCTGGACAATGGAAATTTGTTTCAACTTTTGCTCAAAGTTAAGACCCTAATGTTCATAAAAGTACATATAAAGTGTACTTTAGTGATAAAAGTCACCTTTAAATATGATCTTTAATGTGTGTGTGGTGAAATATAAGTTATTTTTAATCGCCGATACGCGCTATTAATTCATTTATATCTCCTTTTGGCGAGCGATAAGGCGGCCATGTTTGTAGGCGTTTGAAAGAGGAGAGTCTCCTGAATCCAATGACACCTCACATTCCATGAACTACATTTCCCTCTGGACAGGAAATGCATGCGTAAAAGGTGAAAGGTTAGCATCTTTGCGCATGTCGAGCGCATGCACGGGACCGGCTTGGGGCACACACGCTACGGCAGCGTAGTAAGCAGGGTGCTAGACATCGCTGTGCCGGTTATAGTTATATTTCCCGACTTTACTCTTAGTTCTAAGTCATTTTAGAGAGTTTTAGTGGGTAACAGTGAGTGACAGTGTATTTTCCTGAATGTTACTGACTATGGCAAGCTTTGTGAAGCTAGCATGTTAGCCGCGTGCTAACATGTAAACAACAGAGACACTACAGAGAAGGAGTTGAATGTTCAACATCTGACTGAGATCTGACTGTGGATATGAACTCAAAACAGGATGAACATCTACCCAGTAAGTTGTTGTATCTTACTGATATCTGTTTTACAAACTAATAGTAATAATAATAACAATAATACTACATTTTATACTATACACATGCAAACACTGTTGACTATAGTAGTATTTTTTCAGTCTCATTTCTCATTGTATTGTTATTTTTACACATAAGTAGATAAGTTTATAATTAATCAATGATTGTTTGAGGATTTATTCACTTTCTCTGTCAAAAATAAATAACATTATATCATTTCATGAGAAGGAAAAAGTCTCAAATCATGATTGTCTTCATTTTTCCTAGGTAGGAAGATGACAGCCTGTTCAGTTCCCCCCAACCTAATGATAAACCAGCCCCCACCTGATGATAACACATGGACATTTTTGGACTTTATTGCAATTGTTTGTGTTTTGAATGTTTGTATTAGTTATTTTGTTTAGTAAATTTGCACTAATTTTGATATTTATATTTATTCTAATTGAATTTATCATATATTTTTGCACATTTGTTCAACTTTATATTTGATTTTTACTAAAGTGTATTATTATTATTATTATTGATATATTATTACATTGTTTGGAGTAAGTTCTTAATAAAACTACTCCATTTGGAGACAAAATAATCCATGTTTATATGGTTTTATTCATTTTAGTTGTGCACAAAGGTAGAAGTTGATGAAACACAAGGTAAATTTCATTTCTAAAAGCTCCAGTAGACAGTAATAGACTTCTGTAATGGATATGAGTTGTATTTTTCACACAGATTTTACTGGAAAATTAAAATAATGTATTTGGAACAGTTTGGCACAACAGTGTGCCAAACTGTTCCAAATGCACTGTCCGCCTGGTGTTATCTGGACTTAAACCTTTCTGGAGGCTTTGTCCTTTGCTCTAATTCTATCAACTTTTGTTCCTGTGTTGGAAAGGAGTTACTGAAGGTGATCAATAGTGTCTATATTCTTGGAATCATTGTTAGCAGGGTGTTTTCTTTTGTCAAAAAAATAATAAATTCAGGCGAGACCAAAAAATTCTAATTTATCTTTTAGTTTATTCCAGTTTATTCAGTCATAGTAGTAGCTACACTATTTTAGACAATGGGAAAAGATTCTGTGAAGCCTGTAGATGTCCATAGACACAAAGAACATCCATATAAACCTTAGGATTGTGGAGCAATTCTTCATTTACTTTGGGTATGTTTTTTTAGGCGTTTTTCTCTGAAAATAGGCTCAGGGTGGAAGAGGTTAATAAACTCAGGAAATGACAGTGATTTCACAAAATCACCGTACTAAATAAAATCTATGAAAATAAAATAAAATCATGCTTAAAGAAATGCCAATATAAATTTGTAAAATACCCAAAGGAGTCCGATACAATAAAAACCCTGAAAAACAACTAATAGACTAATGATCTCCCATAAATGATGGAAATTCCTATCTGCAAATTTACAAAATTCCATTGTCTGATGGAAAAACCTTCTTTATTTTGCACAATTTGAAGAAAATCTGCTCAGTGTGATAACATTATGAGGATGACATAACTTACCCTGCGATCTAAGGAGTTGATGTAAAGACTACAATTGTATGTTAGAAAAAATTTGATTTAATCCACCAGTATTGTTTCTATGTTTACAACCAAAGCGATGGACAGTTGTAAATATCTTGAGAGCATTACTAATAATAATCTGAGCTTTTCTTCTTACGTTGATAGTGTCTGAGAAAAGCTCTGCCAGCTTATGTATTTTTATCATAAGCGTCATGGTTTTAATGTCAACTGTACATTATGAGAAATGCATCATCCTCCTTTTATTTAATTAGTGTTCATCTTTTCTTTCAGGTGGTGTTCTGGATCATTGTCTTTTAGAAATAGAAAGTGAATTCACAGCCCTGTGAAGAAGTGTAGGCATATCATGGCTTGACCTCCTTCACCTTTCTGTGGTGAGGGCTTTAAGAAGATTCAATCTCAGCTGACCCGACAGTGAGTTTATGTTGCTCCCACTTAGTGCAGATTTTCTAATCCAAAATACAGGACCAACAGACTGAAGCCTTCATTTGACCCTGCCGATAGCAACTTTTTAAAGGATGTTCATGATGTAGTTACTGTTTTTCATACCTGTGCTGGTCCTAAATGTTAGAAGTACTTTATTCAGTTTGCTCATGTGGGGATAATGGAGATTTCTGAAAGTGGATCTTGATGTTTTTTGTTACTTAGATACAATAAGGAGAGCTTGATCAAGCTCAAAGTTGCGTACAATGACTGTCTCAGGATTCTCTTGAAGCAATCAGGAAATACTAGAGCTAGAGGGTTGTTCTGTAAACTACGTCTAACTACATTCATGGCACCGTTTAAATTTATGGGCAGGCTGGACCGCTCTATAAATACGCTAATTACACAATTAGTAGATCCGAGTGGTAGCTCTATTAGATACTCGTCTACAATCTGGGAGCACTGGTATGAGTGACTGGTATGAGTGCCTTCATTCGCTTCTCTTCTCTTTTTAAAATATATTTATTTATTTATTTTTAATGTTTGTATCTATATGAATGTGAATTGTTTTTGTATAATTGATGTTTGTATTGTGATTCCCTTGTGGGCCTTGAGCCTGTCATGAAGTTTATATAATGAAAAATTAATTAATTAATTAAAATAATAATAATAATAATAATAATAATAATAATAATAATAATAATAATAATAATAATAATAATAATAATAATAATAATAATAATAATAATAATAATAATAATAATAATAATATTGTCATCTGAACCCACATTATCCTCACAAGGGTCACAGGGGGCCTAATCCAGCTACAATGGGTGAAGGCGGGGTACACCCTGTATGAGTCTCCAGTTCATCTCAGGGCTGAACATATATAGACAAACAATCACTCTCACATTCACACCTATGGACAATTTAGATTAACCAGTTAACCTATCAGTGCATGTGTTTGGATGGTGGGAGGAGACCCGGAGAAAACCCACACAGACACGAGGAGAACATGCAAACTCCACACAGAAAGGTCTGGTGTGGGAATCGAACCAGGGACCTTCTGTCTGTGAGGCACGAGTGTTGACCACTGCACCACCGTGACACCCTCAAAGACAGGAGGTTCTGAGCAAAAAACTAAACAGACTAAAGGAGAAAACAGTAAATATGATCTGGTTCCTGAACAAAAACCTGTGACTGAGGGAACAACAGTGTCAGTGTTAGATACTGTGTTATTGAAATGTTCCTTATTTTCAAGTTAACATGTTCATGTATCAATAATGAAGAAGCAAGTTTTCATCTTTATAGTAGTTCTGATTAATTAAACAATAGTTTATTTTAATGTTTTCATAATTGTACTCATTTTCTTTTTTTTCACAGTTGTAAACACTATTTTCACATATTTTGTATGATTGTGTCCTCTGGTTTTTTTATTGTCCATTTCTATTTTCTACCTCAATATGCTTCACTTTAAATAAATTACTCTGCCTTGTATTCATGAGGAAGATATGATGTGAAATGCTCTATTTTTTAAATTTTAAAGTCATATTAGATGTAGTTGCATAATTATCAGCCTGCGTTTTTACCCGGTATCGAATTGGAAAGGAAATCAGTGGTACAGTATGGAACATCACTAGTGTGTTTCTGTCCAAATCTACCAAATACACCATTTTTTCACCCAAAAAGTTAAGGCAAGAGAGGAAAAAAATCCCAGTGTATTAGTGTTTCTAAGTCTACAGCTTTTTACCTTTTAAACAATGTATATATATATATATATATATATATAAAAAGCAAATGGGGGGGGGGTTAACAAATCATTAAATATTTCAACTTTGACCTATTTTTCCTAACATGTAATCACATCTATTCTGGATAACTGGTCTAATTTAGCATGAATTAAACCAATAGTTTAGTTTTTTTTTTTTTTTTTTCGGCAGAAGTGTAAAGAAACAAACCAAACCAAAATCAACACCTCTTGCCTCCCCCTTCAGTGGGTGAGGTAACAAAAACACCAGTCAAATACAGACCAAGAGGGCAAGAGGAAAACTTGATTGAAACTTTCCTGGATTGTAAAAGAGGGAAGACATGTTTTATTCAGTTCACGGATCAAGATTTTACCTTAAAGGACCTTTTGGGAGGATTGCACGGCACTGTATGACTCATAATAAATTAAAAAACGAATGACACTGTCACAGCATATTAACAACTACTAATCACATACAGCACAGGCACATAGTAAATGATGTGATTGGTCAAAAGGTGAGTTAAGATGATGCAGAGCTGCATCTAATAGGTCAAATGCTTGAATGTTGATTTCATGCTTGGTGTATTCATCACAAATTCATCTTTCAGACTCAGCTTTATTTCCATTCAATCAACAGTACACGACAGAAGGAAATATAGCTGCCCAGGTCTCGGATAAGGATAAAATATAAAATACAATATATAAAAGGTGAATGGGGTATAATGAATTATTAAAATGTACAAAATTCCAGTTTGCAGCAATAATAAGACTTGTCACAATTGCGTCCAAATGCTAAATTTAGAACAGACTACTTTGCATGTCTCTTGGCAACGTTGAAGTCGAACAAACTAATATAATAGTGCAGTAGTAGAGTATATGCTGTTTTCTTTTAGGAGATCTGACTTCTGGCTTCTAATTTCATTTTAAACATCACTTCAATTTCCTAACCAACCAACCTAACCAAAGCAGCAGTGGTTTGTGTCAGAGGGACTGGATATGGACATCACCATCACATTTTTTTGTTACTTTTACTAAACCAGAAGGAATTCAGAGAAATGCTAACACTAGATACAAACCTGTAAACAAGTATTCACAGAATGTCTAATCCCCTATTTTGTGCAAATCTCAACTTTCTGACAACCTGTTCTTGAATTAGAGCCAATAATATGATTTTGACCTTTCTGCTAAATGCGACCTTGGCCTTTGACCTTTTGCAATATTGATAATTTCATTATATATATATGTATGTATATATATATATATATATATATATATATATATATATATATATATATATATATATATATATATATATATATATATATATATATATATATATATAATATACATATATATATATATATATATATATATATATATATATATATATATACATATATGTGTCAGTTTGTGTAATATGATAATATATCCAGTATTGATTAAGTTATACCATGATATGTCTATGCTTCAAACACACACACAGTGTTACAGACGTTAATTTTGTGACATGTCACCTTTGACCTCCAGAGTTCTCAAAAACTATTGGTCATAGCTGATAACACCAAATTATGAGAATTATAGAAATCTTCATTCCGCATCGTTTGGTACCAATCTGAAAGTTCTGTGACCCTCTGTTATAACCAATAATGTGATTTTGACCTTTTAGTTAATTGTGACCTTGACCTTTAACCTTTACTCAATTGGATCATTGCATTTGATGTGCATTAGTTATACATATATGTCTGTGTAATTTCATAATGATATCTCAAGTATTCATTGAGTTATAGGGTAATGTGTTTCGGTGGACACACACACACACACACACACACACACAGCACACACACATTACAATAATCTGGCCGAGATTAACTAGAGGGATTTACAGTTAAAATGTGACCAAAGAACCTGTATGTGTTCTGTGTGTTTGGTTGAATGGAACCAATACCATGGACTGTAACTGTAACATCTGTGCAGGTCTGTTCATGTTTATTAACCTTTGTTTATGTTTATTCGCCTTTTTTTTTCCTCAGCGGAATGAAAACCTAAATATGCAGATGTACATGGCAACATTCATCATAAAAGTACAAACAAACACAAAAGAAATTCTATGGATGTAAATACGTCATGTGCACAACTGTATGTAGCATCCCATTGGCTATGAGGGAGCTACCCATGATGCTTTCCAGCATCAGAAGCCACACGTAAAGGACAGAGCCACTCCGAGTGTGTCCACCAACCAAACCCCACCACAGAACGTTTTCGTTATCCATCACGAGCCCAAAGACAGTGATTCCCGTGCGATTGAAAAGAAGTGAGCTGCGTTATCAATAGAAGTGAAACAGGAGATGATAAAAAAAAAGAGGAAACAGCCGTCACTCCACCAGCGAAACAATATCTACCCTCCAAATTCGTGGGGAAAAAAAACACCCCAAAAACATGTCCATGAGCCGTGCCATCGCCACCCGACGACGCCCTGTACACCCCAGGAAGATCACGAAAAGCCGTCAAAGGCAATCATCCCTGGTTCTATACCCCATCAAACATCCGTCAACAAACACTGCTGAAGGCGAAAGTGGCAAAACAAACACAATGGTATGAATGTGACCTGCATGTCTGGTTCATTTTAATGGTTTAACGTTAAATGTTCAGTCAGTGAAGACACATTTACCCACTGACACCAGTACATTATATCTAAATCTACATTTTCTTTTGCTTTTTAACGCATATTTCATACAAAATTGGTAATTTTCTAGAATTTTTTAAAAGGTCTGAGGGGTAGTATTGAGGACCTTGGTATGAATCAGGTGTTTATACATGTAAAATAAAGACTCGGTACGGAACCACTTCTGGAACTAATTAATTTCAGAAGTAGAGGTACGACTATTTCATTTTTGTGATTAGTGGCACAGTTAACAAGAGTATAAACTGCTGAGTCCATAGATGATGGATGGAAACAGAACACATATAATATCTTCTAATAAATTTACTGACTTCATGTGTTTATCGAGTTAAAATTGATCAACATGACACTCAACAACAGTACAGACGACAGAGTAAGTACTAATTCAGAGTACTACACACATACACCTTTCCACTAGAAGTAAGATCAGGCCGAAAAAATCCAGCCCGACCCGACCCAGGCCCGAGGGTTTTAAAGCCTGACCCAGCACGACCAATTAACTTGATTTGCCCGAAGCAAACACGAAATTTCCTATTTTATTTGTGAGGAGGAGGGTGATTTATTATAACAAATTAAAGCCTGTTATTTGTAACGAAATCTAAGTTAAACAAGACTGTATACATGTACATCTTTTATATTTCTGTGTCTGCAGAGGTTACAGTAACTGACAATTTCCCATCATTGACAGATTTTTTTAAGGGTTGATGGGAAAAATTTAAGGCCGTCCGTTATTTTGACGGGTTGAAAATTGGACCATAAACCACAGCAGCAGTACGTCCTTAAGAATCTAGCGCAGCACTTTTAAGAGAGAGAGGCAGAGAGACAAAGAAGAACAATGACGGGTGGATAATAGAGACAGGAAGGACTTCTGTGAATCGTCATTGCAAGAGTTTAGTTCAGTACGTGTTGTGATGAGGAGACTTCTGGGTTTTTTTGCGGACCACGGTCTAAGTATTCATTAGTTTAGTATCTACACATCATTTTAGTACACATTTTTATAAACATATTGAAGGAAATATATATAACTATATGTATATAAAGACATATACTTATGGTAGAGATGGTCTCACAGCTCAAATGTAAATGTTCTGTTATTATGATTGTATGAGAAGACGACATCAAGCCATGACGTCAAATGATATCAAGGAACTGGTTAGAGCAGGTTTAGTGTGGGTGACTGGTAACTGAAAATGGACTATAAAAGACACATACATGTCAAAATAAACTGAGCCTTTTCCAACTCAAATTCTGGTGGTGACATCCTTGATCCATGACGAAAATCCACAACAATATATTTATAAAAAAGAAAAGGCAGCGAGAGAGAGAAGCCCGACCCGACCCTAATGTAATGACTGACATTTTAGACCCGACCCGGCCTGAAATTCTAGCCGGGTGGGGCCCAGATTCGGGCTGGGGTTTAAGATCTTAACTCTACTTTCCACTAATCCTGCTTTCTTTACACTGACTTTGACGACTCTATCATTGTTTCAGTTTTTCTATATTGTGCTTCTCGATTAAAATAAAGCTCCTGGGACATATTTTTTATCCAATATTATACGTGTTTTACAGCAGGTATCAACCATTGTAATGACGTCATTTGCGCTCAGTCTTATACAATTAAAGTGACGGTGTATGTGGCAGCAGCAAATAAACATATGTCAGTCAGCACCAACTGTGTGCATAAAGAGACAGAACTACTGACGCAGTCGATCATACAACAGAAAAAATAATGCACTCGTAAGAGGAAATGTAATAGAAACTGCGGCGACAAAATCCAATTCTGCTTTGTATTACTTTGCACTCTGCATGAGACTCAGTGTCAGCCAATCTAATTCACACACAAGATATTTAATTTACACATTAAATAAAAAGCTCTGCGATTCTTAATCACTTAATATCCTCTGTGACTCCAGAGACTGGTCATTTCAACTCTAAACAGAAAGAAAGTGCTTATGCCAGTGTCACTGACCTCAGGGATGTAATATTATTGGCACTGCACTCTTTATTTTAGGCCCCAAGCCCTCCAACCATATATAGCACTACTTGCTTGAACATAATCCAATTTACTTTTTGTGAGCTCATTGTTGTTGGGATTATGGAGCTACATGCTTCTTGTTGAGAAATATACCATTTTATTACTCTGAACAGACGTGTGCTGTGCTGTTCATGACTAATGAAATGATGAGGCCAAAATCAAAAAAATGACATCATAGAGGAGAACTCAGGTGGAATAGATATTTGGGGGGGGGGGGGGGGTGTACAGACAGACGCAGCAGGTGACATGGGTGTGTTACATTATCTAAGGGGAGTTTAAAAAGAAAAAGACAATGCACCTGATCTGTAGAGTATTTAACACAGAACTCACCTCAGAGGTCTTGGTGCTGCTCTCCGCCTGCTCCATCCCACTGGGCTCTGAGCCGCTCTGCTCCCTCTGCTGGGAACAACAAACACACGCACCTGTTCACACCAAACATCCAAAGCAGGGCTGTTAAACATATGGCCCAGCGACCAAAATTTAGCCTGTCACAGGTTCCAATCTGGGCCTTGAGATTAATTTATCAGATTAACAAATGCTAAATTGAGGAATCATATTGTTTAAATTGCACTTAACTTTCTTATTAAAGGAGATTTAGACAGTTCACATTTTCTTGCACTAAAAACACTACACATTACCATATATTGATTGTGCATTATGGCATCATTTTACTGGTCTACATGAGATTATACTAGGCTGAATGTGGCTAACCGCTAACCGTTCACATATAAGAGGTTACATTTTCACTGACACACAAGGAATAAAATAACACTACTTAAACATCCGTAATGCTTTGAATGAGCTCGCTGTCCTTTTTAAGCACATGCTGCATGTGTAAAGGGTTACACAAGGGACTGGTTGAGTCATCATTAGCTGGTCAGGTCTGTCTGTTGCTTTGGTACAGCTTTAATTAGAAACTTGGATGGTATAAGACTATACTATGTGCCAGTGGAAACCAAAAATAAAAGTGTGGCACACGACAAACTCATAGGACAGGCAGGATTTAACTCTGTCCGCTTAGTTTAGTTCACCTGTAAGCTTTTTCTGAGCTAAAATAGCACTTTAATACTATCTGAAATATAAGAAATAGTAACACAACTGGAAGCTGAGAGTAAAATACAAAGGTACTACATGGACAATTAGAATACTGTGTAAAAGTTTGTGTGTTTGTGTGTGTTTGAAATGTTTTTTTTTCAAAAGTGTAGAAAATAAAATCAATACCAATCAAGCAGCAAAACATCAACAATGATACACAAAGGATTGATAAGTAAACAAAAAAATTATACTCAAAAAGAAGTAGGAAGTAAAAAAATGATATACCCTTTATTCCCTGTGATCTCTAAATAGCATATATTTTATATGTATATTAATGTAATAATAATCATAAAATGAATACAGTATAACTATATAAGATGTATCAAATCCTTACTCTTATATGCACCAATACTTATACTAGCATTAGCATCAGTACTACCACACTAGCAAAAAACAAGAAAAGAACAAAACCAAAATACACATAATATAAATACGTAATATTATACATTGCCCTATGGTAATATTGTAATAATATATTCATGTATTCATATTTAAACCAAAAACAAAAAAATTCAACCACATTTTATAGACTCATGACATACATCATGTAATATCTCCAGCATTTCTTTGTTGTCATTTTGCTGATCATGATTTACAGTTTATTGATTGATTGTTACTATTACTACTACTATTGTTACTATTACTATTACTACTACTATGACTATTACTATTACTACTACTATTACTGTTACTATTACTACTACTATTACTGTTACTATTACTACTACTATTACTGTTGTAGGACTTACAAACATTGTGTAATGTTATATGGCACCATGTAGTGTATAATATGATGCCCTTTTATTTAATTGCTGCTCATGCTGCTGCTATCATTATTTTAACTGTACTGTTACTGCACACTGTAAAATGTGCATATTGAGTAATTAAATTTTTGATTTATTTTTTTTTACATATCTTTTATTAGTTTTCATTCAACCCTATTTACCTTTTACATGGTTTATTTTATATTTTATCCATTTACCTTCTATGCTACAAACTGAGACCTGGGTGACGATATGTCAGAGTCACAATCGTTTTTAATTAACGAAGTGTCTTTAAAAGAATGAAAGGAATTTGACTCTGTCTTTTTTCAATTTTTATAATTTATTCTATTATACACCATTGATCAAAAAGCTGAAGTTTGAATATTATGCTAAAAAAATTAAAGGTTTACTAATAATTTTT
>CM035796.1:32302077-32332077 GCA_020466265.1 Siphamia tubifer
AACTAGTACAGGAGAAGGAGTAGGATTAGATTAATTTTGACTTCTTCTCACTCCTTTTTGAATATATTATTGCATTTATTGGTGTTTTTATTTTGTCTCTTTTTGTATTTTTTATTTTTTTTTGTTCAAAATAAAAAATTTAAATAAATAAAAAATGCTCCCGGATTAAAACTAATGAAATATTCTCACATGTGTTAGTGAAAACTCAAATCTTAAACGTTAATTTCCATGATAAGATTTGAGAAGTCAAAATGTGAAATTCTTAGAATGAACAAGAGAATAGGATTTAATCCAAAGGAATATTGGTCTCAGATCTACTTCCAAACACTGTCTGTACATTATGATCCATTCACTTTACAGGTTCTTTCTAGTGGAATATTTTCTAATCCATTATATACATGTACATAAACCACCATATATGTGGAATAACACACCATCATATATATTAAAAACATGAACTAACCAACACTAAAGTCATTTGTTTTCTCATTCATCTTATTAATGTAAGATTTAACACATTTAATGTATGAAGCAGATACTTATTTTAAAAAACTACAGAGCAGTATAACAGATATAACACAATTTCTACAAGTTATAGATTCATTTAACCAATAAAATCCTACATAAATCTACTTTTTTCATTAAATACTTTTTGGAATGTTCTGTCCTGCATGTATATATATTTATTTTGGGTATTTGTTTGTCATCAGTTACCTAGTTTCTAAAATTGGTTAACTGTTCTTTGTTTTTTTTGTTGTCCCTCAGGCTCTGCCCCATTTGTCTAAATATGATCATTTCAGGCCAAATACAAACTGCTACGCCAAAACAATCAGGTATTTACACCCACAAATCATATAATAGCTTATGACATGGGTGTCAAACATAAGGCCCGGGGGCCAAATGCGGCCCGCCAAAGGGTACAGTCTGGCCCCTGGGATAAATGTGTTAAATGCAAGAATTACACTGAAGATAATTAATAATTAAGGAAATTCAAATCATTTATCTTTATCTATTCACTCTAAAGTGGATGAGATTAGTAAAATACTACCATAATAAGCTAGAAATAAACTTAATAAACCAACTTTAAACTAATTTTCCTTTCTATTTTAGTGTAAAATAAAGTAGAAAAAAAGACTAGTCTTCTACGAAAAAAATGTGAATAACCTGAAATATTTGTGGATTTTTACTAATATTCAGCCTGTTACTAAATGTTGTGTATATTTGTACGTCAACTTGGATCTTTAAGTTGTGACGCACATGTATAAATGACAAACTAATATGTAATATCGTCAACATTGCACTTATTTTTCTTTAGAATTTACAGGTTGTTCACATTTGTTCATGTCATGTTCACGTACAGTTTGTGTAGATGTGACCATTTTTATTGGACTATTTAGTTTTTTTTTCACTCAAAAAGACATAATTTTTTCGCGTTAACAATATTTCATTAATTGTTTTCTTATTATTTATATCATTTTACTGGCCCGGCCCACTTTATACCATATTAGGATGAATGTGACCCCTGAACACCCCTGGCTTATGACATATAACGAACACTTCGACAAACAATATTTTCTCCACTTGTGCAGAAACACTATCCAGACATTCAGTAACATGTAACATAACAGAACATATTATGGTAACAATAGATGCAAATAAAAGATGACATTATGTTTCACAGTCACCCTCAGACCTGAGCCAAATGAGCAACGACTAAAAACAAAAAAAAGTTTTCCTAAAGTACTTCCATAGGTCAACTAAAGCTGACAGAAAACATTTCAGTTCAAGGCCACACTCCTCTCATCTCCATCAACGCACCGTATAAGTACCAGTTTAAGATAAGAAGGAAAATGAAACACATTACACAGACTAAATGTGTTCTTGGTAATGTTGAAGCTCTGGTCTGTTATGCTTTTCAGCTCATCATGGCCCTCAACCATTCAGCTCCTTCTATTCATTCCCCTTAATTAGAATGTCACACTGTGAGCGCGCTCGCACACTCTTTTACACACACACACACACAAATACACACCCACACACACACACTGTCGCTATCAATTTAGCAACTTTACAGTCTGAAAGGACAAAGATGCTCTTTGTCCTTTCAGACTGTATTAATGTAGATTAACAGAACTGTACAGATAGTCCTTCCTAAACTAACTATGCAGTTTGGTTTCAAATATTCTAATACAAACTGTTCTCTGAGCTTTTATAGGACATGTTTTTAATTTAACCCATAAAGACTTAGCACTTACTTTGTGTTAATTCCCCAAATATTTTCTCAAGTGATGTATGAGTAGAGCTGCACAATATATTGTTTGAGCATGTACATGTGTGAAATAGTCATATCGCAGGTCCTGTAATTATTTTTAAATTTTTTTTACATTTATTTTGTAATTTATTTATTCAATTAAATTTTTAACTAATTGATTTATTTGTATTAATTTATTTTCATGCATTGTTTATTTATTTATTTATTCATTATTCATATTTGGATTTATTTGTCTTTTTTTTGTCTTTTTCATGTATTAATCTAATTTTTTTAAGTTTTTTATTTCTATTTATTTTTAAATAGTAATTTTATTTAATTATTTCGGCTAACAGAAAGTTGACAATGAAAGGTACCACTACCCTGTTTGACTGTTTGTGTCAGCACCACACATCTGTTATATACACTTGAGTATTTTTTTCATATTGCAATAAATATAGCAGGGTTTTTTAAAAAAAATTACAATGTCAGTTTTCTAATACCGTGCAGCCTTATATATGAGCCCTTATAATAATACTAGTGTGTTGACCCAGGAGGATCAGTGCGTTCTGGATGTGCTAGTTTTTTGTTTTGTTTTTTTTTTAAATCATGTATGTCTGGTTGACAAACATGATGCTGTTTTATTGCATTCCGTCATTTTGCATGAATCGAACACCGTCATGTTCTGTTATTTTTGCCCTCTTTACCTCAGCTCACTCAACCTCAGTTCTACTTTTGTGTTGTCATTCTTATTTCTCAGTTTTTAAAAGGTGCCATATGAAAAAAAATATTATTATTATTATTGTGTATTCATGCATGTTGTATAGCATTTGTCCAGCAGTCACCAACTAAACAGTTTGGGTATAGTAATGTGACTGTAAGGCTATGGTATCCCAAAATTACTAATATTTCCAAAAATATTGGTTATTGGTATTGAACTGTCAACTTGTTATATATTTCTTTTAGCAAAAATATAAGAGAATGCCAAATTGTAGCAGTCAACTCTGTATGGATTGTGTTTGATTGCAGAGACACACAAAGGCCCCTTGGCTTTTATAATACAAAATATTCTCTATTTTACATTTTTCATTGTAAATTCTGTATTTTCCCATATTTAATTGACCAATCATATAGTTCAGGGGTGTCAAACACATGTTAGTTCAGGAGCCACATTCAGCCTAATATGATATAACATGGGCCACACCACTAAATGTCACGGATCGGGGTGAGGTGAAGGAGGACTCCATTGCACAGTACTGAAGGGCAAAATAATTTAATAACAAAAGTACAACATAAAGACAAGACAGACACAACCTGGGGGTAAACGGCCAGAGTCCGTGGTGATGATGAGTGTCCGGGTTATGGTGATTGGGGAGATGGAAGACATTGACCGGGTTATGGAGGTGACATAGAAGAATGGTCCTGCACTGGCAGCTACAAGCCTCACCGCTTAAATAGTCACCGATTAGGAACGGCTTGCAGCTGCGCAGTGCAGGACCAGGTGAGTGTGGAAAATTGGGGGAAAGGTCACTGGAACGGAGGTCATGACAGTACCCCCCCCCTAAGGGGCGGCTCCTGAAGCCCCTAAAAAACAAAAAAAAAACAAAACACAACCCCCCCCCCGTTGTCCAGAGCTTCTCCGAGCAGGGCGGCATGGTAACCTCCTGGTCGGAGTACCCTCTGGGCAGAGCGGTGTGGCATCCTTCTGGGCAGGGCGGTGTGGAAACCCCCTGGGCGGAGTACCCTCTGGGCGGAGCGGTGTGGAATCCCTTCTGGGCAGGGCGGTGTGGAAACCCCCTGGTGGAGTACCCTCTGGGCAGAGCGGTGTGGCATCCTTCTGGGCAGGGCGGTGTAGAAACCCCCTGGGCGGAGTACCCTCTGGGCAGAGCGGTGTGGAATCCCTTCTGGGCAGGGCGGTGTGGAAACCCCCTGGCGGAGTACCCTCTGGGCAGAGCGGTGTGGCATCCTTCTGGGCAGGGCGGTGTGGAAACCCCCTGGGCGGAGTACCCTCTGGGCAGAGCGGTGTGGAATCCCTTCTGGGCAGGGCGGTGTGGAAACCCCCTGGCGGAGTACCCTCTGGGCAGAGCGGTGTGGCATCCTTCTGGGCAGGGCGGTGTGGAAACCCCCTGGGCGGAGTACCCTCTGGGCAGAGCGGTGTGGAATCCCTTCTGGGCAGGGCGGTGTGGAAACCCCCTGGCGGAGTACCCTCTGGGCAGAGCGGTGTGGCATCCTTCTGGGCAGGGCGGTGTGGAAACCCCCTGGGCGGAGTACCCTCTGGGCAGAGCGGTAGCAGGAGCAACATGACTGGTCTGACTGAGGACCAAGGAGACTGATTGGGTGGGGTCACCACGGACTCTGGCTAGACAGGAACAAGACAAAAAGAAGAAACTGGCAACAGGCAGGGACAGGAAACAGGCAGGCAGAAACGAACAACAAGCAAGGACAGGGGACAGAAGCCAGCAACGGGCAACAAGCAGGGACAGGGGACAGAAGCCGGCAACGGGCAACAGGCAGGGACAGGGGACAGAAGCCGGCAACGGGCAACAGGCAGGGACAGGGGACAGAAGCCGGCAACGGGCAACAAGCAGGGACAGGGGACACAGACCGCTTAAGCCAGAAACACAGAACGCTAGAAAGCGACACAGAACGCTAGAAAGCGACACAGAACGCTAGAAAGCGACACAGAACGCTAGAAAGCGACACAGAACGCTAGAAAGCGACACAGAACGCTAGAAAGCGACACAGAACGCTAGAAAGCGACACAGAACGCTAGAAAGCAACACAGAACGCAGAGACACAGAACGCAGTGACACAGAACGCAGGAACACAGAACGCTTAAGCCAGGAACACAGAACGCTTAAGGCAGATACACTGAACGGGACAGAACGCAAGACTGGACAGACTTTAGACGGAACAGACAGGGGAAAACTAAAACAAAAAGGGTCCCTTCAGCACTGGCGGAGTCCAGATGGTGGCAGGACCATTCTGTCACGGATCGGGGTGAGGTGAAGGAGGACTCCATTGCACAGTACTGAAGGGCAAAATAATTTAATAACAAAAGTACAACATAAAGACAAGACAGACACAACCTGGGGGTAAACGGCCAGAGTCCGTGGTGATGATGAGTGTCCGGGTTATGGTGATTGGGGAGATGGAAGACATTGACCGGGTTATGGAGGTGACATAGAAGAATGGTCCTGCACTGGCAGCTACAAGCCTCACCGCTTAAATAGTCACCGATTAGGAACGGCTTGCAGCTGCGCAGTGCAGGACCAGGTGAGTGTGGAAAATTGGGGGAAAGGTCACTGGAACGGAGGTCATGACACTAAAATGATATAAATAATAGCATAAAAATGTAAAAATAATGTCAACGACAACATTTTCTGCATTTTTAAATAGAGAAAAAGCTAAATTCCGTGATAAAAATGTTCACACCTACAAACTACTTGAACATAACACGAATAAATATGAACAACCTGTAAATTCTGAAGAAAAATAAGTGTAATGTTGACAATATTATGCTTTAGTTTATCATTTATACATGTACTTCACAACTTACAGATAACAGACAAATATATTGATTTACTAACAGGCTGAATATTGGTTAAAAGCCACATATATTTCAGGCTATACATTAAAAGGCTAGCATTTTTTTTTACTTCTTTTTTGCACTAAAATAAAAAGGAAATTTGGTTTTAGATTGATTTCCATTATTTCTAGGTTATTATGACAGTATTTTACTAGTGTCATCCACTTTAGATTGCATTGACCTAAAATTATTTTAACTTCCTTGACTGTTAATATCCTAAGTGTAACAATTTTGGCCCCTAGGCCTTTGTGTTTGATACTTGTGTTGTAGATGTTCATTAAAGCTTGGATTGAAATTGAGGTGTATTATAACAGAAAAAGAGAAAACTGAAAATACATGAACTTTTTCTATCATTACTGGTTATAAACCAAGTGTGCCCATCCACTGTCATATGGAAGATCATGGTGTTTCCATAGTAACTACGGAGCCTCTGAACATTTAAATCTAATGACCATGAAAAGATGACAAACTGCATTTTACACCAATTATTTACATGTATTGATAAAATTAGTGGCTCAACAGGTATGAAACATTTTAGATCAGGAGATTATTTTACTCAATAGTATCTGTTTGGGTCTTTATGGGTTCAAATAAGTATTACACGAGTGTTTAGATATAAATGAAGCTAATCGTCACCACTCTTTTTGGAGTTACGACCTGTTGAAACTGGCAGGCTATGCTGCTTATCAGCTCTCTGTTTCAGTAGGGTTAAGGGGAACTAGGGATTAAACCACACGTTACCCTGTAAGATGTTTATATGGAAGACTCCACCAGCTTTTATTCTCCATCACACTAACTTCAAATCAACTGTATCTGTGAGATATCCCCTATTTTGTACAGATATCATTGCTTTGACCTCACAGATTATGGTAACGTCTTCCTAGGTTTCTGGGTAATTAATTTATTCATATGGACAGCGGATCGCCAGGATGCAATTCAACCATTTATTTAGGCAGATAATCCCATAGTCTCAGTTCAATTAACGTTTTACATCTTCGTCTTTGGCACAGTGATAGGGAGATAAATGAGCAACGAGAAACCTTTGGTTATTGCTCAAAGCAACTTCTTATTGTGTAGGCGTATTAAGTCAAGCACAGAATTTTCCAATCAAAAATTCAATATTATAGAAGAAAAAGGAAAAACAATGTAAACTCAATGGTACCGATATTAAGTTCATAACCAGGTGTTTTCTTCCCGCTATCAGAACCGTTGTAATCCATCAGATAAAGGCCCACTGTAAGTCCCAAAAGTTCAGTCTGTATAATAAAGCTACATAACAGCAGTTCTCAGGGGAATTTGTTAGAGAGAAAGGGGAAAAGTGATGATTAATTCCAATAACCCAGATCTGGTTATAGTCCTTTAGTTTCCTGGTAAACTTCTTTGGTAAAACTAAAAGTTCAGACACATGAATCAGTCTTTCGGGGCTGAAAATTCCCCAACTGTCCAAGAACTGACAGCAGAGATCAATCCAGTGATATATGTATCACATTACTAGTCCAACCGATATGGATTGTAAATTCAGAGTGATGTAAAACTATATTTTAATCCAACAGTAAGAATAGTGGGAGTTAATGTTCCCTGTCCTGACACACTAGTAATAGCAAACTGGGATCAATAGCAAAAGAATTTAATCTTCATGTAAAGTTCTTTTAGGATTCGAAATTTAATAACCGTAGGAGACATACGATGAATCTGTGAAAATTGGACAAAAGTTCTCCCCAAACAGGATTAATATAGTCCAACGGAAGAAAATTTTTCTTGTTTTTTAGTCAGAAAATCTTCACATCGGATCTGGCCTGGAATCTGTTCTTGAATTTCCTTAAGTCCGTTGATATAAACAGAGTCCAGGTCGATGAAAAACCATAAAACTCGTTAAAAAGTTCAATGTTAATCCACACCTAATTTAGGTGTCCCGCTTCTGTAAGGCTGATAATTTACAGCTAATTATTCTAACGATGCATAATAGTTTTTTCGTTACAGCATCTCCCAGTGAGAGAAAGAATTAATTTATGTCTAATTTCTAATCACTTATTTTGGCTCAGTTTTAAGTGCGACAGGGCCTTACTCAAAGCCAGTCTAGATCTCCAAATGCTATAATGAAATAATAAATACTAGGGGGGGTGTGGCCCAGCCCTGCCTTACTGGACAGGGAATGGTGTATGTGGCAAAAATAAGCTAATGTCCACTGTTTTGTTGTCAGAAGGACATTTTGTTCTTTTAGTCTGGGTCTGTTCGCTGCAGCTGAAACACCTCACTGTCTCCTACGCACATTCCTTAGCCCATAATGTTTCCTTATGGTGAATTAAAACCTATTGTACCCATACAGTACACCCGCATAAGAAGACATTCCTTCTGGGACAGCTCTACCTGTGAGCTCATTAACACCTAATTGTACTCTCCTGCTTACATTCCGGTTCTGACTTTTGTGGATCTGTTGGGAACACGCTATAATGATGTCCAAGGTATAATATAATGATGAATGAAACTCTGTTAAAAGAACATGATATAATAGAACACAGATAACCCCAATGCCTTTATAATATTTACCCTATAGCATATGATTATTTTAAGTAAGAATGTTTATATTTTTTATCCATTTTCCTTCATAAGACTGACGTTCTTCATTCTACACTTTTTGTGTTTTTTCTGAAATTAAGCAAATGCAAAATCCAAACCTGGAAATGGTTCTTAGACCAACTCAATCGACAGACGATTTAAACTGATGCGACCTTGATTTTAACCTTTCAAGGTCACACAAGATCAAAGGTGATGATGGAATTTTTTAGTCCATGCCAGGTTTCTTGTCTATAGTAACTAAGTCTCCATTTATTATAATTAATTTTTGTTTTTTTATGCGTTGACCAAATTACCCCTGACCTCTTGGGTCAACAATAGGTCCAAATCTGTACACACAAGATGCAGAAGTGAAAGACCAGCATTTTGGTGCTCATTGAAAGTATGTAAGATGAATAGTTCAAAAGGTAAATCCACAATTTGATCAAATATCCATATATCCAATAATGCACATCAACAGAAAAAGCAAAAAGAAGCTGTGTATACAGGAATGAAAAGGAAATTCTTGATTTGTCCTATCTATTACCATTGTGAAAAAATTTTTTTACCTTGACCTTTAACCTACATTCACCAAGATTTAATGGGACGTATTCTAGACCACCTCACACCTTTCCTGAAAATTCCATGAAAATTGATCCAGTAGTTTTTGCATAAATTTGCTGACAATCAGACAGGATGAATCAAAAACTGTACCCCTTACCGGGGAGGGGTAATTAATATTACATTAAAAATGAATGATATTTCATTGTGATTAATCAAAATGAATACACAACAACCCTGTGATTAATCTGATTAAAACTGTAATTGAAAAGTAAAGAAAAAGGGTTGGAGTTAAATATGACAGAATAATCATGTCAAGAGTCTGCTTTTTACCTTTTACTCTTTACCTATTACCAAGGGCGTCACAACCATTTAAAATGTGGGGGTGTTCTAATCTGTGAGGCAAAATTTCTAGTCTATCATCGGAAAATTAACGAACAATTATCCATTAATGATAACATTTTTTAGATAAAAAAAGTAATATATGGCTGGAAATAATCACAAATATGTGTTTTTCCTCAATTAAACATTTACTCAATTCATAAGTCAAAATTATGAGATAAAAAGTAAATTTATGAGATAAAAAAATAAAAAATTATGAGATAAAAAGTCAAAATTATGAGGTAAAAAAGATTTTTAAAAAACAGACACTGTTCCTCTTTTTTTCTTACAAAAATGTTTTGTCCATGTCAGGGGAAACGACCAAGAATATGTTTCTCAGGGGGAACATCACTGAAAAAAGTTTGAGAACCACTGTTTTAGGGTATATGTCACAGAACAAGACATAGTTAGTTAGTTAGTTAGTTTAACAACGGTATCATTTCTCATTACTTACTGGTTGACTGTTTGTTAACAACACAAAGAACTGTTTATATTACTGGTGAACTGAGGTGTGCTTCATTTACATATGCAGTTGACCCGCCCGGGTGGGTAAACAGTTTAAACCATAGATATTGTAACAGCCCCGCAATGTTATTGATGTTTGTTTGGCATGATTGCAACCGACAGTAACTGTTTATTCTGAAATAAAAAGTAGGTGAGACCAACTATTTGTCCGTTTCCTGGATCCAGTAACGATACAATATATAAACTCAGGAAAAAGTGGGGGGTATGAAATCATCTGATTGGAGAAGTGGGGGTGTCACGACATCCCCATCCCACATGGGTGCGACGCCCATGACTATTACTATAGTATATCATTCATCACTACACTTGTTTTTCTTTCTTTCTTGATTTTTGCCTGCAGTGGTTGTCTTTTTATTTCTTTTGATTTCTTTGTATTTTCTTAAACCCTCTAAGGGATTGCTAATGAGCGATAAAATAACGAACACGGAACACTAGTTTACATATAAGTTACCAACATCCAGATCCAAACCTTGGCAGACTTGCGCTGCTTTGTGGAGGTCTGTGCTCTCTGAGTGCTCTAGTTAATATTGTTATTTATACATTTACTGAAATCCTACTTCCGTTACTTGGGTTTGTGTCAGATGCCACCTGAATGGGATGGGGGGGGGGGCTCACAACTAGTAAGGAATATTTTGAATGATCTCAAAATTGTTGATATGGAAAAATGACACAGTTGTGAAAAGAAATGTCATTGTTTGTCAGCACTAGTAAAAACTGAATGAGGCTTACACTGAAATGTAGTAAAGGAAAATGCAGACATCACTATTAAAGTGTCAGAATCACCAGGAGGAAAAGCAGAGTTTTACTGGAAATAACATCATAATGACACCAGGTGCACTATAATTTTCTCTGGAGCTAGTGAGGGAAAAATACATTCTTGCTAGAGAGTTTTAGTGGGTTTTTTTTTTCCAAATGCAGAGAATCAACCAACCTCGGTGGGTTTCACATCAATCCTGAAGAGATGAGACTGGTTTGTTTACCAAGGTTGGTCCTAAGGGCCACCAATTATCACTTCACAACTCCAATGAACCCTTTGAAAGGGATGCTCTCAAACACATGGCAACGACTCTGAAGCTATGTTAGGATGTAGCAGACTGGCACAGGAACAGGTTTAGAGTTTAAACATATCAATAATGTAGTGAAAAACAAACATCAGACTTCAAGTTATTTCTCTTTTTTTTCAGCCTTATTAAGCATAAAACTTTGATGATAGAGAGACAGAGAGAGAGAGAGAGAATGAGAGAGAGAGAGACATAGAGAGACAGAGAGAGACACACAGAGAGACAGAGAGAGAGAGACAGACAGAGAGACAGACAGAGACAGAGAGAGACAGAGAGAGAGAGAGACAGAGAGACAGAGAGATAGAGAAAGACAGAGAGACAGAGAGGGACACACAGAGAGACAGAGAGAGAGAGAGAAAGAGAGAGAGAGAGAGAGACAGGCAGACAGACAGACAGAGAGACAGAGACAAAGACAGAGAGAGAGAGACAAAGACAGAGACAGCGAGGGAGAGACAGAGAGGATATGGAAGGATTTCAATGAAATTTTCAGGGTAGGTTGGTCATGGGGAGATCTAGAAATGATTAGATTCTGGTGGTGATCTGGGGACAGTACCTTAATGGAGGTCTGTGCTCTCAGGGTGCTTTTCTAGTTATTATTAATAAAATATAATAAGCAAAATGACAATAAAGAAATGCTTGAGATATCCCTCTTTGCATGTCATGAGTCTAGAAAATGTACTGGTTTCACATTTTATGCTGAATTAAATGAATGAAACAACGTTCATATGATGTTCAAATGTTCCCAGGAGTATCTATACAGTACGTCTGGGTTTCTGCAGAGCTAAGTGGAATAGCACAGTGTCGAACTACTGTAAAAGCTCACCTCCACTGGACAGGTAGAGTGAACAGGCTCAGAGTTCTGTGGTGAAACACTTTTCTCCCACTTGTCTGCCATGTGGTTGATCTCCTCCAGCTTTTGCTCACAGCTCTTCTGTGTATTTAGCAACGTCACTTCGTAGAACTCCTGGATATCTGCAAGAACGGAGACATTACATGACTCAGGTGCCATTTAATATCACAACAGACAACACAGAGAACAGAATGTGTCCGACTGTATGAGTCACATTGAACCTATTTAATTGCAGCCACTCATAAGAATGAACGCTTATACAATCAGCTTTCATCATGACATACATGCACCTAATATATTAATAAATTATAATAAATTACTGAAGGTTATACAATGTTTTGCAAAGATAAAGCAAACTGAGAGGGTGTAGACACACATTTCTAGCTGGAAAAAAAAGCATTAGATAGTGAATAATATTTTCTACATTGGCCAGACAAGTCATCAAAGACAAGTCCCACCCCTGCAATAAACTGTTTACTTTTCTACCCCCAGGACAACGATACCAGACCCAGAGGTGCAGAACTGCCAGATTTACAAACAGTTTTTATCCAACCACTGTCAGACTATTGAATAAGAACTGAAGAGGAATATAATATTCTGATATTTTATATCTATGTTAGCGTATTTTATTTGGGTTTCTTTTACTCTCCCTTTGTAAGTATTTATTGCAGTTTTAAGTATTTATATTACATGTGGGTTGTTTTTCTCATTGATGCTTTTTAGAATCCATTCTGTGTTTTTATTTATTCATCTCTAATCTATGATGGAACCAGTTGAAAATCGGAATACCAAAAAAATTGTGTAAAAGTCACATGCATCTTTACAGAAGCATGGGACTAGTTAAAAATAGAGACGTAACAGATTAAATTACAATGTCATTTATGCAGTTTTTAATATTACACAGCAGCAAAAATAAAGAGATGCTTATCAAACTGTAATGCTTGATGGGGTTTTGAGCCCCCAACCAAGCCCCCTGCCCACCAGCGGCTCTAGCCAATCACAGCACTCGAGGTAGATTTTTCTATTTTTCCCTGAGGAGGACTCTGCAATTGTACAGTTGAGCCAAGGTGAGTCATCTGTACCTTGATAAAGTTATTTAGCTGTAACCTGTGTAATGTTGTGAAATGTTGTAAACTGTGTGTAACTGTGAATTGTCATGTGTATAGGCTATGTATGGTTACCTGAAAAGGCAGGTATGCTAATGAGCTAATTAGCTTTTTACTGTTGAGGAGGTTTAGCATAGGAATCAGACTGCTTTCGTATTTGCTTTTAAAAAATAGCAGTTTAAGCTGCATGCTGTTTGAATAAAGCCATGTTTACTTGAAAAGGCTAGCTAGTGAGCTAGCTATCATTTAATGTGGAAGATACCTTTAGCTAAACCAAATGTTATGCATGTATTAGCTACAATAGTCAGTCTGTATGCTGGCAGTTATGTGAGTTTACATTAAGTTGGCAGGGAATACTTTTAATATCAATGGGTCTTTTGGGTATTTGGGTAAGATGGGTATTTTTGAACCATGATCCATTCAGGGGCTGTAAGTGTCATGTCTAAGAAACTGTAAAGCTATATTCAGTGTTTTGTTTCCATGTTTGTCACTTCCTGTTTTATTTTGGTAAATTTCCTTTTGCGGCCTGTCTTGTATCTTGTTGGACCTTTCCCCTACTTCATCCTTGTGTGTCTGATTGTTCCTTGTCCTTATGTGTTTCCCCTGTGTCTTCTTGGTTCCCTGTCCTCGTGTGTGTGTGTATATATAGCTGGTGTCTTCCACATGATTCAGTTAACCCTTTAACTCCTGGGACTTTAGCAGTTCTACAGTAACAAAAAAAAATAATTAAAATAAGCAACAAAACCAAAAATGGCCAAAGTTATCAATAAAATGAACAAAAAGTAATAAACTAATGAAATAATTAGTAACATGAACAAAGTAAAACACAAATGGAACAACATTTTAAAAATAAAATACAATTTTAAAAATGTGGAAAAATAAACAAAATAGGTCCACTGTCCCTGTGCTCACCCAGACCTCACAGCTGTGATGTCTTACTATCAACAAAAGGGAGTCATTCAATAGATCATAAAATCAATCCCACTGTGTGACTGTGTGTTTTTATCAACAAATGCCAAAAACAGTGTGAATGGTATAGGAAGCCCCCAAAGCTCTTCTGGGGTAACATCTGACTGAACAAAAGAAGGTAACTGGGTAATGACATATGACTGTGGTTAAAGCTGTTAAATGCTACGCAGGAGGTTGTCTGTTCAAACTAATATTGGGGCAATTACTTTCTTTGATCTTGATTGAAATTGAACTCAGGGAATGAATCAGAAATAAAATCTGTTGAGAACTGAGGGAAGAGTAGTGATTTTAGTGAGATACTGGAAAAATAAAGAAATTAAAGTAAAGAAATTGTTTACAAAGGCAAATTTTGACAAAGTGAGAAGTTTTGTGGCCAGAGCTTAGATATATCTAATGAATCAATTGGAATTGAAATCTAATAAGACATGAGGGAGGAGAAGTGATTTTAGTTAATTGTGGACGATGCTGACGACCGACCACGACAACAGACGGACGGACGGAGCGCGATGGCAATAGCTCATTACGACTTTGTCCGAATGACCTAACCATCCATTCAGAACATGTCAGAGTTAATAATCAGCTCCTCGTCAGCTCTACAGAAGCTTAATAATGATGGAATGGCCTCCAGGTGTGATGGAAGAGGGAAATGTCTAAAACATGCAAGATACTGGAGTTTGACACCCCTGCTCTATAACTATAAATAAATACATTTATTTTACAATGGCATTCCTAGACAAGGATTTCTCATTAACAGACTCTACACAAAAATGTGACTGGGCTTTATTAATATGAACAAAATAAATTATATTAAACTCTACATGAACAAAGGACTGTGCGGTTTGGTATATTGTTATATTGAGTTAATGACATTTTAATTATTTATCAATCACATTGCACTCATTTTTGTTTTTAATAATATCAGCTGAAAATCACTGAGTAGAAATGAGGTTTTACCAGTAAAAACGTATAAATCAATATCATCCAGATATTTAGGAATATGATCAATTCTGCCTTAGTAAATCTGAATTATTTTATTGCAGATATGTGGTATATCTGAATTAGTATTTTATAGATAACTAGTAAATATTGGACAGTCTCTCCTCTAAAATTGATTTGGATTTACTCAACATGTGCTAAATCTTAAGTAAATACAAAATAATACAAATAATAACAGGGCTCTAGACTAACATTTTGCACTGGGGCACCTAACATGTTTTCTAAGGTAAACAAAAGTTAGGTGCACCCCAATGTTTTAACTCCAATGCATTTAACACCGCAGTTTTACATGTTCACTTTTTTCTTTTCTTTTTTTTTTATTGTTCTCCATACAGACAATCTTGATTTGTAAATGATTAATTAACAATTTTGATAACATAAAGTTCTTAAGAAAGATTAGAACTGACTGAAAATTTCAATTTAATCTGTGTATATATATATATATTAAAATTAAAAGTGCTTAAGGCTCCAAACTGAACATCTCAATATTTGAAAATCTGAACAGCTCCATATCTTATGGACTATCCTCCATTACAATCACGTGACCCTGAGATGTATTTACATCTTACGTTATTCAGTATGAGTGTGTGTGTGATGTCTGCTCTTCAAATGACAGCTGCAGAGGATAGCCATTAGCATGTAATCGACGCAAGTGTATGTGCTGAAATCTAATTGGAACATTATTAGAACGTACTCACAGTTGGCCACCACTCCTTTGCCCAGAAATTCCCAACGTGTTTTCGGTTTAAGTACACCATCAAACAGATAATTAGTGATTAGCCAATGCAAGTGTATGTATTGACAACTAATTAGAAGTTTATTAGACGCGCACAACTCTCGGCTCTCGTACACACCTATGTACAACCCAAACTACGCCCATCTGCATGAACTGGCATGCAATGAGTCCCGTCTCTTGTTGATCACCTGAAGACTTGTAGAGTTGCGGACATTTTTTCTCCCCAAGGGCTGGTTGCACCGGTGCAACCTCAAATTTTTTTAGTCGTACTTTTGAGAAATTAAGTCCAAACTGGTCACACTCGAAAGCCCTGAATAATTTAAAAAAAAGTTTTGACTTAATTATTATATTTAAATTTACTTCATAAAAATCAATAGTTTAAAATTAAAGTATAAATACTTAAAATCTATTCAATTATTTGAATTGTCATTCTGTTGCCATAATTTATGTAAATGAGTGTAAATACAGTACCGATACACTGCTACTGAATGGATTAGTGTAAACATTTCCACATGGTCTCGCTCTGATTTTACCGTCAGTGAATCGCAGCATGAGTCACTTGCTTCACTCCACTGCTCTCCAATCTTTTGGACCCAACATCTGCCAGTGCATCATTACAACACCTTCCTCAAAGACTCCATATTGTGAGTCTCAAGTACATCCTTTGTGGGGTATTCAATCTGAGCGCTATTGTTTTCCAAATGCAGACACATTTTCTGAATGGTTCCCCGTGTTTTACGCAAAGAACCAGACCCCATAACAAGTGATCTGCCACACCAGTCCAATGCCTTGGCTGTCGCACATAAAAGACACATTTACATTTAAATGGACCTTAGTAAAAACAAGCTATTAGCATTCACCACCAGACACAGGTTCATGTTTCTGGTCCCAATTGTAGATAAATTATTCCATCGTGCATTTCTGTTTTTGGAAAATAAAGTTTGATGCAACTTCTTCTCACACTGTTCTCTTTTTAATCCAACAAAAACAGCATTTGTTGTCTTTTTTTTTTTGTGACTTAAATACGTAGAGGTTATTAGATATGTAAATGAATGGAGCTTAATGTATGCAAATCCTCAAAAAGCTTTTGAATGGTTGATGTAGAACTTGTTGAATGCCGCAGAGCAAAAGCATGAGACTAGATAACATAGAAGGATGATACTTAAACTATTAAACATGTCCAGATTTTCAGAGCTAATCTATGGATATTCAGTGACAGAAGTTAAATAGACATGTTTTACTAAAGAAAATACCAAACTGGACTCACCCATTAGAGAAAGTCGATCTCTACTCAACTACTGCTCTGGTCACAGAAGCCAAAAAGCTACGATTAAACAGAACTCATATGGAATAAGACAGTGTCCATGTGATGAGTCTGACAGATACAGAGGCAGGAGTTGTCCAAAGTAACTTACAGTGCTGTAAAACCTCTCTGCTGTCTCCACTCATGTTGCAGCGTCGCTATCCTGCGAAACAGTGCGCTGCCAGAGGACCAGATGCCCCATGGCAAGCTAACAGCGAGCCTAATCCTCAGACATAGAGGCCGCCTGTTTCCTTCAATGCAGACAATGACCTTCCACCCTGCATAGCAGATTTCTAATTCAGCTCTCCCATGGGTAATGTGCTTAACACAGCCAGCCGTCCTTTGTAACACCCCCTCTAATGAGCAGAACTCTACTTCTCACATCAACTGATGCGATGGCTCAACAACTCATCAACAACCCCTATTTGCCCAAACAGTCATTCCCTACATACATCTATATTAAAAAAAATAAAAAATAAAAAAAAACGCCCTACTTCTTACATCATTTTCATGGTGTTATGTCAAGCATTAAGAGCTTGACGTAAAGATAGAAGTCTTATCTGATCTCCTGGCCATTCACTCTTTCTGCTGCTGAGCTGCTTTACAACAGCATCTGGCACAGTACTTAAAGCACATGGGTTGCATGTAAAAGGTATCACTGAGACTAACTGGTCTAGTCTAATGCAGGATGTATGTATGTGCATGTGTCTCCTACAATGTGCCCTGGCTGGGAAGTATTTCTTTAAAGCAGCAGATGTGATGGAGCAAAACTGTGACTGAGGTTTAGCGCTGTTTGGGTGCAACGCAGTAACACGCCCACATCAAACATTTACAACCAACCTTCTGGTCCTTGTTTTATATCAGCTTGTCTTACACCAGCTACTTACTGTGTAAAACCTTAATAATACACTGTTAGTAGAAGAGAATCCAAGGTATGAGTGGGTAATTTAACACTCCTATAGCATGAACATCTTCATTTGGCAGATGGTCAGATTCCTGATGTCCTGAGCTGGACATTAACCCTTTGATGCATGAATTATGAGAAGCTTAGTCAAGATTTGATTTTATCATTCTTATTATTATTTAGGCATGAAAAAAGCAATGTGATTGAGATCTTTTTAATGAACCTATTTTTTTTATTGAGTTACAAAAATGTCCACTCAGGTGGACAACATGCTTTGAACCAAAGAGATGTGTATTTAAAATGCAATATCAGAACACTATGAAATAAAACATTTTAATGCAGTTATTGTTTAACCTTTTGACACATACTGGTCACTCCAGTGGACAGTTATTTCACAGCCGTTCTCTTGTATATTCATGGGTTTTATGGTTTATTTATCATCCAGTACATTGACATTGACTGTTACTGTACCCTAATTCTTGTTGAACAAAACAATCAAAACGTTTTGTTTGTTTTTTTTTGTGCACATTATCTCCACAAAGATGTGAAAAATGTGTTGAATGTTTTTTTTTTCTTCATTCATTCATTCATTTTTATTTTCAGTTTATCACTTTCTGATGATGAATTGTTAAATATAGCTTTCTTTGCTTCAAAAATTAAGCATGTTTTCCAGCTGAGTGGACATGTTTGTAATACCAGGAAAAATAGGTTCATACAAAAAAAAAAATCAATCACATTGTGTTTTTTATGTTAAAGAAGAATAAAAATACTCAGCAAAGAAATATCCACTAAGGTTTTCATAATTCATGCCCCAAAGGGTTAAGAAGACTGTTAATTACAGTTTAATAACAACAAGTAATTGGTTTACATCTGAACTTGTTAGTGTAGATCAGGTATTGAGAACAGCCAAGTTACACTAATGGTATGAACTGATTCATTTATACGGAGACGATGAAAACAGAAGACGCAAAAGTAGCGTCTCGTCTTCAGTTTTTCATTCACGTTTAGACGAGCGTATTCAGGAGGAAATCTTTGTTTATACATAGACGCAACAGCAGGCGAAATATGATTGGATATGCATGCCAGGCCAACTATGTGGTACGGTGATAGACCACTGACGTATCCTTTTCTGTTTTTGACAAATGCTCAGCTATGGTATGCATGTAATATCTGTACAATCGCTGCTAATACTAATGCTAATGCTAGTGCAGCTGGAAAATCTGTGGGATCCAGGTTGTCCAACATGTTTGTTGCTTTACCTGCTCTGCATATGAATATAACATGAACATATGTGACGTAAAGACTCACGCAATGTAAACACATGCGTTTCTCGCCATTTAGACAGAGACGCAACCCAGCGCGTCTTCAATACACCCCACTCTGGAAGGAGTCTTCAGATGTCGGCTACATGTAAATGAAAGGCACTTCTGATAAAATATGCTGTCGTATTTAGCCGCAATCATCCTCATGTAAATGGCCCTTGATATGGAACTAAAACAACAAAACCTATAAATATGGTAAATGGTCTGCACTAAGTCAGGGTTCAGCGTCTTGCCCAAGGACACTTCGACGTGTGGACAGCCAGAGCCGGGATGCAAACCGCCAACCTGTCGGTCATTGGGCGACCCACTCTACCAACTGAGCCACAGCTGTAGAAGAACTGTCCACTGAAGTGGCCAGTATGAATCAAAGGGTTAAATACACCATAATTGCCAAAGGTATTGTCCCAACTGCCTTGACTCACATGTGAACTCTCCAGAACATTCTTAGTCCATAGGTTTAATCAGATGTGGGTTCACCATCTGCAGCTATAACAGCTTCTACTGTTCTGGGAAGGCCTGTAGTATGTACAGCAAGAAAAAACTAAAGTTTAGGGTAAAAAAAACTACTTTTATAAACTAAAGTGGTTGTATTTACTTTGATGGTCTTTTGCACTTAACATGTCTTTAAAGCTGCTTATGACTGTATTTCACCAATTTTTCATCAAATCTGTCATAGCCTGTGTATCAAACAATCCATAAATCTTTATGTTACCAAGTACCTGGATCAGTCCCCTCACAGTGAACAATTTTAACATGTACTCACCATAAATACTGCTTGTGTTTTACGGTCATTTTCAGAAACGTGTCTCAATGCACGCTGTGGGAATGGGAGCTCCACACACCTGCAGAACCGGCAACCTGCCCACATGGAAATCTGCTTTCCACACGGCACATCGCAACACATTTCTGAAAATACTCAAGCGACCTACCAACTGTGTTTGTGTTTGCAGTGGAGTCCATGTTGAAATTGTTCACGGTGAGGGAACAGAGTCAGATGCAGAGGTGGATAATTTCAGGTCCATCAAGTTAAAGTCCTGCCATGTATTGGTTCAAACCTGTTCATTAAACCAGCCCATTTTGATGAGTATTATGTCTTATCCAATAATTAGTGGAATCACCTGTGTTCACTCAACAGGTTTGAACCAATACATGACAGGAGTTTAACTTAATGAACCTGTACCCTCTGAGTCACAGAAAGACGTTGGCCTACAGATTTGTGATACTTAGCTATGACCGGTTTAACAGATTTGATGAAACATTGGTGACAAATCCAAATGCAGCTTTAACACTATTGTTCAGACAATATGATGGTTTTTTTTCCCCATTCGGTTTCTGGTGTTTTATTCAACACATTTAGGATATTTCAAAATGTTTGTGTTTCTTCTTCGGGTCAGAAGTCATAATAAATAGTGACTTTAACCTTTAGAACCCATTTAGTTCAGTTTTTGTACACAGGTTGTGTACATATTTCCCATGTTTCTATAAAACAAGCCTTTACTGATTTCACTGAGGGGAAATCACAGTGTTTACAGCAACAAAAATAAAATAAAATTGAAAAAAATCAAAGTGCAGAAGGCAGATGGAATATGTAAAATAAAAAAATAAAATATAAAAGTATATCTGATATGGAACAAGCTTTTTCTCTACATATATGCAGACATAATATTTTCATATTTATACAATGGCACATGATGATGATAAACTGATTTAATGGAGGGATGGGAATGAATGAAAAACTAGCCTGACACCGTTGGAAGCACTATATCCCCCAACGCCCCTTAATCCTTAAGCAGACAGCTGTGATGTCATGACATGAGGTATTCCCAGGTCATGGACCTTTCATTTGCACATGATTTGACATCAGAACAATAGTTCTAGAGATATGAACAACAGAGTGTTTAGTGATTTTAAACTTTTGAGCGCATTTTTGTGGCCAATCTAGAAATGGAAAATTGTCCAAAATCTAATCAGTTCTTCCTCTCCATGATGTTCATTGATCTGGAAAATATGGAAGTTATAAAATTTATATTTTTCAATTGATCAGATTCACACAAAGAATATTCGGTGGCAATTGCACCAAAAACATAATATTCCCTAAACTCTTCTCTGGGATATAATAAATATAGAGGACAAAGAAGCTTGAGGTGACCTAACATTTTACAGTCTTGTATTTTTATATATATATATATATATATATATATATATATATATATATATATATATATATATATATATATAAATAAAGATTTTACATCACAAATTGTTTTAATTATTTTACTAGATTACTAAATGTGTTCAACTCAGTTTGTAGCTATTTTTTTATCATCTTCAGTCCTAAATGTGTTTAATTTGTCCACTTTAAATTGCTGTTTGTTGAAAATAGTTGAGTGTCAACTGCAGATGCTTGCAGCTGCAGACATCCAACCATGAACTAGTCCTGGTTTTACACAGATGCTTTGTCATAATGACGTATAATGGAAACAGTAGCATTTTATTGTTTTTGCCAGAGTTTGTCTGACTGACTGTTAGTTAGCAAGATGACTCAAAAAATTATGGACAGAGTTGTTGAAATTTTCAGGGTAGGTTGATAATGTGGAGATCTAGAAATTAATATATTTCGGTGGTGATCCCAGGGGGGGGGTGAAGATAACTCAAAAACTTATGGATATATTTTGATAAAATTTTCAGGATGTGTTGGGAGTGTCACAAGGAAGTAATTATTACATTTTGGTGGTGATCGGGGATCAGAGGGGAAGGGAGGGGGGTGTCTAACTTGGCGGAGGTCTGCGTTCTCAGAGTGATTTTCTAGTTTTAAAGTAATACTGCATTTTAATTGTGCAAAAAGGAACATTCATCAGTTGTTTCTAGTCTGGTCATACTTTATAAAAGACTTCAGTACTGAAACAAAACCTCACACTCAAATGAATTAGGACTAATTAAAAATATTGTGACATATTTTTTTTAACCAGATTGACCACCACTAACTGAAGGCGCAGCTCATTAAACCCATAGAAAGCCATTGGTATTTCCCTGCAGATGAAATTTAATTATTTTAGCTTAGCTGTAAACACAACAGCAGATGCACATGAATCAGCTGTAATTAATGAAATTCTAAATTTAAGCATCATACCAGCCTGGGGTCCAAAAACACAGTATTACAGCTAAGTGACAACAAAGGCACTGAGTATTTAGTTCAGCCAAAAGCCATCACATGAAGTCATCTGTTATTATGATTTTACAAAATACAGAACATGCAGTGCCAAGCTGAGTCCCATACTGGCATGTAAACCTTACAAACCACATCTTTAGTAGTGCGACTGTGATACTGACCAGTGTTTGCACTGTGTCAAAGTCTTAGTCAGAAGGTGACCTCCATACACCATCATATAGATGGACATATACACTGGATGTCTAGTAAGTTATCTAACAGGATCAACTCTGCTTGGTAACATTTTTAATCATGTAATTATACTTTAACAGTGGAAGTATCTGTTAAGCCTTTGGCATTAACTGTTAATCCATAGGCATTATCAGAAAATACAATAACAAAATCCCAATCTGGTGGGTTGTTTGTCAGCAGTGCCACATGTATTGTGATGACATTTATTCTGATGCTCTCCACAGACATGTAGTGGGGCAGCATAGCAAATCTATTGTGCATGTTGTGATACAAGCCCCAAATATGGCACAAATGTACGTTAATGTATTGCAAACATTTTCAGAACTTGGGCCACTTGGGCCGGAAGGACGGACGGGGGGCGAGACAGGGGGGGTGCTCAGGACATTCTCCTCAGAACATTCAGTGTGTCCACGCATTTTATTAACAATACTCTGTGAAAACTGAAACCAGATTGATTTTGATTTGATTTGATTTGAATGGTTTATTTCGAACATGTGCAGAATGCAACAATAATCAATACAACAATAATAATAATAATAATAATTTCCATGTGTGTTATGTCATACATGTAAATTTGATTAAGGACATATGTGACCCACCACCACGAAACCAGGCATATGTGTCTGGAAATCAAGACTGAGTTATCTGTGTAGCTTGGTAGCTACACAGCTTGGTAGCTACTTGGAAACTAAGGTTTAAGATGGTGAAAAAATTATGTTTCTATCACAAGTAAAACCAAAGTTATGGGAATTTTAATATCCACATTTGGACATATTTTGCAATTTGCATATTTTTAGATATTGTCCGTCAAAGTTTTGGACTGTTTTGGGGTAGGAAGTCCTTAGCAACGCATAATAATTTGTATCCGATTGACAAAAAATTTTCACAGATGTTAAAGAACAGTTTTATATATTATAATAATAGGACAGAAGTGCGACGTATTACAATCATTTGGCTTACGCTATTGGACAGAGCATTCAATATAGGCTTTTTCTTCGTACCAAACACTTGGGTGTTTACCCACGGAACAGAGATCGGTTTGTTCGGCGAAAAGAGGTGGAAGTCGGTTTTGTCTTTGCTCAGCAATCCCTGAACTTTTGTCGCCGCTTAAATAATTGACTCAATAAACACCTTTATTGATTGGATTTCAATGTAATGACCACAGGAACTGAAAATAGAGGTGTTAAGGTCCAGTTTTTTGATAAAATGTAAACACAAATAAGAAATCGCCTTCCAGCCTAAATTTGGCTGTAGCTCTGAACGGCTCAGCGCGACTTATGCCTGGTTTCGTGGTGGCGGGTCACATATGTTTTGGCTTGTTTTATTCGTCATAGTTGGCTTAATATTATGAAAAGAAGATCAGTCCCATCATGTCTATGTAATGAATGCATTAGACAATAACATTATCTAAACCACCAACCTGTTTGACTGGATACACAGTAAAAACTATTTACGTCTGACCCAACAACACATCTAAATACTACTAAGAAAGTATAATAACAAATTGATAGAATCAGGAGGCTGTCGGTATCTTTCTTTCGGGCAATGTGATGGACTGCTGCCACCTTCGGAACTTATGATTGGCCATCACCCGTTAGCATTAGCGTGGATGAATCGGCTAATTCTGTCATTAGTAAAAGTCACTGGTGAACTCTTTAAAGGCACTGACAATAAAACAAGCCAAAACATATGTCCTTAATCATAATTACACATATGTTATAACACACATGGAAATCTGGTGTCAGTTTTAGAGGAGTATTGTTAATAAAATGCACATACGGTGTGTTTGTCCTGTCAAATCTTTGACCTATATTCACCAAAATTGAATGAGATCATTTCTGGACCACCTCACCCCTTCCCTGAAAATGTCATGGAAATCAGTCGAGTAGTTTTTGCACAAAGTTGCTGAAAAACAAATGGACAAATGGACAAAAAAAACAAAACCCCTTGCCTCCTATTTGGGGGGGGTGGGGTACCGAAGCTAATACAGTAGGAATGTAATGCTGCTGATGGCCACTAGATGCTGCTCCTATGAATTTTTCCAGGACTTTGATTGATTATATTTGAAAACTAATAATTAATGTTTCCTCTGTTAACCTGATCTGAAAGTAAAGGGCATTTGTCTGTCTGCCAAGTTGGGCTTTGACAGATGTGACTGACAGTTCACCCACCTGCTGAGTCAAACAGGCAGCTCAACTGAAGACATGATCAACGGGTTAATGACGGTGCAACATTAGCGGGGTCCTCTCCTGCCCCGAGTATTTTTTCCTCGCCCTTTTTCCATCTTTTTTTTCTCCCACATACACTGCTTTCCCGCCCAGTTTAAACTAGACGATATCATCTGGACTTCATACACAGACAATTCCCAGTGATGGGCGTCGTCTGGGGGTGCACACCCAGTGCACACACACACACACACACACTTACCTGCTACAGAACTCAACCAAACAGAGACACTTCCGCCTCACCTGTTAAAGACCCCTAATTCACGCACCTCAAATCACCTGACCTCTGGACTAAACCATTCATACACTAAACAAACAATCATACATTGTTTTGTTTTTTGTAATGTGTAATTTGTGTCATTATTTGTAGGATGTGGTATGATTTTGTCTTGGGTTGTGTGATATGTAAATATGAGAGACTGTGTGTTAATTGAATTATGGTGATTGCTATGACTGTGGGTGGAGCTTAGGGGGTATATAGAGGGTGCATGTTGTCCAGTTATTCTACATTCCCAGCCTTCTGCGGGCCGATTTTTTTCGATAACCGCCCGCTGTGACGTTAACGCCCGCTGCCAATGGCAACATGTTTTGTCACTTCAGATTCACATTACCATATCACTCCGCAGGTAGTTCGGCCACTTGTAAAGTAAATATTTGCTACGTTGTAACGGCTATTTTATCCAATCTGTTATAGCACGACGGCCGTGGCTCAGTTGGGAGAGCGGGTTGACCAAAGGGTTGGCGGTTCGATTCCCGCTCTGTCCTAGTCAGTCCGTTGTGTCCTTGGGCAAGACACTTTACCCTCCTTGCCTCCAGTGTCACTCACACTGGTGTATGAATGAGTATGAATGTTGGGAGGTGGTCAGAGGGGCCGTAGGCGCGAAATGGCAGCCACGCTTCTGTCAGTCTGCCCCAGGGCAACTGTGACTACATATGTAGTTTACCACCACCAGAGGGAGCATGTGAGAGTGAATGAATAATGGAACACTAATGTGAAGCGCTTTGGGTGCCTTGAAAAGCGCTATAGAAATCTAATCCATTATTATTATTATTATAGCAGCAGTAATCAGATGTAATAACTGTAGAATAAGTGGGATAATGTATTGCCCACACATTACTATCAATACATTATCCCTTGCTTAGATTGTGGGTTGTAGCAGTTGGAGATTATGTTAAATTGCAGTTCAAAACAGAGTTAGAGTGACTGATTTGATAGAGTGGCTGTTTTCTGAGTTTGGAGAATTTGAATTAAAGTAAGTGTGTGGCTGAAGTCTGTGTGTTTATGTGCTGAATGGTGATTAAGATAAAGTTATTTTATTTTTATTGGAGATCTCTTGAAAAAAGTTTTTTTTTTCCTGAGTTGTTGGATTTTTTTTTTCACTGTAAATATTGAGCACTCATCATCACTGCTGGTTTTTGGACTTTATATAAATAAAAATTCACTTTAACACGGAAGTCTCGTCGTCCGAGCCATCAATACCATCCTTGAGAAAAAAATAACCTGTGACAGGGTTGCACAAAAGAGCACACAATAAAATGTTTTGCATGATTGATGTTTAATTTTTTTTGAGGGGGGGGGTTCTATATATATATATATATATATATATATATATATATATATATATATATATATATATAGTGATTTATAGGTTTGATAATTTCCAGTGTAAAAAAGGCGATGTCCACATCACAAACTTCTGCAGATTCAGGACAAACCAATGGATGATGTTACGGTTCCTCCTTCCACTTATTCCAATGAGCAGAGCTGGAAAGTAACTAAGTACTTCATTAATCTACTGTAGATGTTTTTTTAGGTATCTGTACTTTACTCGAGTATTTATTTTGCTGGCAACTTTTTACTTTTACTCCTTACATTTGTGAATACATTTTTGTACTTTATACTCTTTTTTTTCTTATTATTATTTCAATAAAAAATTATTATTTGTATTAATTTAGTATTTTTAAACCAATTTGTAAACTTTTTTTTATTTTAAATTTATTATTTATTATTTTATTTTTCATTTTAAAATGTATTCATTTATTTTTTATTAATTTCTAAAATGTTATGTATTATTAATAATAATAATAATTCATTAATTCTTATTCTTATTCTTATTGGGTTTTTTTAAGAAAAAAGAAAGAAGAGGATAATATCAAAAACATCCAGGACACTGGGCCACGAGGACCAGATTTGAGAACCACTGGCCTATGGTGTGCACCCTTAACTCTCTGTTCACCTGCTTCGTAAACAGGTGAAGCAATGAAATGAGGGACTGTGAAAATGGTCCAGGGCATCAAACAGTGCCTTTGTACTGGGATCACAGTCCCATCTCACTGTATTTTAGTCTAGAATGTTGTTGCCGTTAACCTAACCTGTGTAATACATACTAAACTTCCTTTAACATCTTAAATTACTTTGACTTTCCTTGGTCACATTCTTTCTATCTGCTTTCAAATACTTGTCAGTGACTGTTTGAATGCTGCTGTCGCCCCTTTTGGGTTTCCTTGGCAACCCTGCAGTGGATGTGAGAAGATTTGCATCCTCTCTGACACATATGTTCCATGTACGACTTTTACGGATAGTTCCTTTAACACGAGCAAAATCCCACTTAACGCTGAGCATTTTTTTTACAGTGACTCCACACTGTCACAATGCAGGTTCTTTCTTGGCGCTTACGTAACGAGTGGGTGGAGTGGGCTGGGGTTTGCAGTGATGGCTCCTGTGTGTTGCTGTGCTTCTTTGGGGAGCGATTATTCCAGCTGCATCCCCTCCCTACAGCCAGCCCTCCTCCACAGTGACTAAGGTGCCAGCTAATCCTTCTATCTCCCAACACACACACAGGCTACCAATTATTGGTAATACATCACTGCTCATTCCCCTGGTACACACTCCCCTGAAGGAAAAACACTACATAGGCTGATTGGTGGGGTTAAAATGGAAGGAATTAATGCAGGGATTGTTTGTTATAATACTGAGAGTGTAGGATTTTGACAAAAAGCCAATTTCAGTCAATCTTGTGAATAGACTGAGATTGTATTGAAAGAATGAAATAATCATTTGTTTAACAGCTCTGACAACAGTGAGTTTACAGATGGTGACAGTCTTGACAGCAAAAAGGAGTAGGAATAGGGTCATTTTTAAATATGTGTGCCCTACATTGCCAGACAGTTTGTCAGCATGTTGTTGTCACTAGTTGCCTAGCATTTATCTATTTTTGGAGAAAGAAAATCTAAATTCTCTGAAACAGAAAGATACTTTTGTCTAATACCCAGTGCTGGGAATAATGGAGTATAACAGAGTTACTAATGCAGCCACATTTAGAGTAACAGAGTAATTACTTTATCCATAACTGTATCGCTGTTACTGTTACTGGAAATAGAATGTGACGCGTTACAATTTGATGAATTGGGGCAAAAGTGTCTCCCAGGTACAGACAACAACTGGGAATTTTAACAACACATATGTCTGCACCAAGCTGGCATTCAGCTCTGTGTAGAACAAAAAGAAGAGAAATCAAAATCCATCATGATTTGCTCAGAGGTTGGATAAGTGGGGTCTCAACTGTCCTTTTCCCACACACACACACACACACACACACAGATGATGGCAATTGCACTTAATATTTGCTTTTCTCTTTGATAATTTCTTTTCTAAGCAAGTTACTGTGTCTTAAAGCTGTCATTACATGGTTATTTCATAAATATTACTGTGTTCTCCATTGTTATTGAATACATTCTACTAAAAAAAAAAAAAAAACTAAAAAAAAAAACCGCCCAGATTGCTTTGTTTCCAGCTTTGTTTCCAATGACTTGAGGTCGAACAACAGAGTTTACCGGTATTTCCTCATACATGTCCATGACACACTGATGAGGCATCTCTAATTGGCTCAGAATGCATGAAGAAACACTGTTGCTTGTACTGAAAACGTGAAGGGAAGAAAACAAGTCTTTATTTCCACAGAGAGCACATGAACCAGTTTGATCCGCCATTTTTTCCCAGTTTGTGCAGCAGCTACTGTGGCGCTGTCTTCTCTTGTTGATGCTAATGCTAATGCTACTTCAGATTCGCTGCCGGGGACGGGCTCAACCCCACGTGGGTAACACTAAAGTCCGTCTGACGTCAGATGGACCGGCTTTTTCTGGGTCCCTCGTTCCTCTTGTTGTTTTCTGTGAAGCCAGTGGAGGTGACAAACTACTGTCAAAGGCAACATGTGTTTGTAAGTCGGGGTGACCCATTAGATTCCAAAAGGAGCGTGGAAAAGTGATAATAAAAGTGTAATAGAAAAGGTGTAAACACTTCAAATGATTGTAACATAAATTGCTGTTGATGAGAATTCAGTAGATAAATGTAATATAGTAGAAGAATATACAGACATCGTTGTATTGTTTTTTTCACATTGCACAAATAGCACTAGTTTATTTAAGTGTTGCATCTCATATGAGTCAACAAATTAGTCATATTGAACTAAAAATTTATGGAAAGATATCTGCTACTTCAGCAGTTTTGAGTAACTACAGTCGTAAATGGTGATGTGACTGGTATCACAGAAGGCACAACAGTCACAGGTTGGACGTCTGCTGAACACTGTCACAATAAACTGCAGGAAACCACCTGAGACAAATGTATTTAACACACAGGTTTTTTTTTTTTTGGTTTTTTTTTTTGGGTGTGTGTGTGTGGGGGGGGGTGGCTAGTGTGTCAAACTACACAGTGGACAAGAACTAAATCGTACCAAGTGTATTTTTCTCATTTATAATCCAAATATTTCACCAGTCTTAAAATAAGACATAATTACCTAAAGGGGAACTTTTTAACTTTTTTAGAAAAATAAATTAACTGATTTATCCACAATAGTACGGGACAATCTGATTTCAAGAAACTTTACCAGGATAATTTTCATTTGTTCCATTGGCAGATTTTTTTTCCTTTTTTGCTTCATTCAAGCAAAAAATAAATAGTTTTTCCTAAAAAAAAAACAAAAAACTCAAATGGACTATAACAGAAAAAAACAGTGGGGAAAGAGACTTACTATTATTGACAGATAGGAAACCTGGCATGGGCTTTAAAATAACACCATGACCTTTGACCTTGAAAGGTCAAAATCAAGGTCACATGCTTTTAACTCAAAAAGAATTTGGATCCTACTCAACAAGTAGGATCCAAAATGGCATCAAAACATTTGACTTTCAAAGGTCAATCCCATAGTGTCACAGTTTGAGAAGGGGGTGTCCATTAAGAGCTAAAATGTTTGGTTTATCTTATTAGTTTTT
>CM035796.1:32337077-32407077 GCA_020466265.1 Siphamia tubifer
AGAATACACAAAAGAAAAATAGCATAAGGATTGTTCAGCTGGTCTCTTAGACTTTCCCTGTACCCAGATAGACCATTGAACGTACAATGCTTATTACCACAGTACTGTGTCAGCAGGGTGACAGATCACCAGTGTCCACAGGGTGCAGACTGGCTCTGTGGTCATAGACAAATGAGAAACTTAGTGCCACAGTACTGTGGAAATAACTGCTTGGGTAAAAAGTTTTCACTCCAGTACCCTTTGCTTTCACAGTGTGATTTTTGCTATCGATTAGAAAATATCCAACGGAGATAATTATGGTTAAAAATACTTCGATCTGTGGCATAACACCACACATTTCTACCGATGGTTGGATAAAATGAGGCTGAGCAGTAGAACAGTGTTATGCAGTAATTGATGAATCATACAACATAACTTCATGTTAATTCTGTGCCCACACAGTTCCCAAAGCATGATGGGAAACAGTAGCATCCAGCTGCTTGTGTGTGTGTGTGTGTGTGTGTGTGTGTGTGTGTGTGTGTGTCTTCACTTTTCTCTGAGTACAGTTCTGCCACGAGGCTGAGGTCCATAACACCGGGGTCAGTGAGGTGTGTGGGTGTTTCAATGACCTCACAAGTGTGGGAGGAATAACTTAGCGGGCATTGTGCTTTAATAAAGTAGTGAGAACAGCATGAGTTTGTACTGTGATGATCATGCAGTAAAGCAGATGCACAGTGTCAACAATTACATAACACAGAGCATCGACTTTAGGCCAGTCGGATGTTTTAGTAGATTACATTCAGCCTCCATTGGTCACTACAGGATCGGTATATAAAGTGCTAAAGAGCTACGTATATACTCATACAAGAGGAGTTACAACCGGTACCAGACTTTACTTAATATTACAGCACAGACGCGGAACTTGAAGGTGTCATTTTATGGTTATTTCATTAATATTACTGTGTTCTCCATTTTATATATATATATATATACACACACACACACACACACATATAAATTAAGTTATTAAAATAACCTGGTAAATACATTACAGTAACTGAATGTCCATGAAAGTGACGTACAACGTGGTCAGTATCCTACAGTATGGAGGGAGCAAGAGAGGAAGTCAAGTTGGGAGAGTGGAAGCTCTGGAAACATACAAGCAAAAAAAGTTACGGTTTGGGACACATTCACTGAGATTTTTAAAGATGATGAGCGGCTCCCATTGTTTTCCATGGACCTCCGCCAAGGCAGACCTCTCCCCTCTGAATGAAGAGAAGTCCGCCAAGGAGGTTAAGTTTTCATTGAAGTTTGTTTGGCTCTCAACAACACGACTCAAAATGTTATGGATGAATTTTAAACAAATTTTCAGGATGTGTTGGGAGTGTCACAAAGAACAAATGATACAATTTTTGTGCTGATCCGGAAGAGATCCTGGATTCTGGATCACTTTGAAATTTTACATTTTACATACATACATTTCAAAGTGATCCAGAATCCTGGATCTCTTACGGATCACCCCCAAAATGTAATTTTCATCAAAATCCATCCATAACTTTTTGAGTAATGTTGCTGACAGACAAACAAACTCCAAGGAAAACATAACGTCCTTGGTGGAGTTAAGCTATAAAGCTATAAAGTTAGCTATAAAGAATGGGAAAACACAGCCTATATATTATAATACATTACAATTGGCAGATGCTTTTGTCCAAAGTGACTTACAATAGAGGACATACAGCACTATATAACCTATAGCACTAGCAGTTACAAGGTCGAGAGAAGAAATATACAGAATAAGTGCAGATGCTCTCTGGAGTTAGTAAGTAAACAAAACATGTTCTCTCTCTACCCCCACCCCCAGTAGATATTCATGAAAGACAAGAGTCTTCATGTGGTTTTTTTGCAGGTTGAGAGAGATTATGCTAGTCTTGTGGATTCTGGGAGTGTGTTCCACCACTCAGGGACTAATACAGAGAATATTTACACACAGACATAAGGGCGGGGATACAACCAGACACAGGTGACACACATTAGGACAACGGACAATCAGGACACACATGGGGAAACAAGGGTAATAGACTACACACAGGACACAAGACAAAAGGAAATCTATCAAAATAAACAGGAAGTGACAGACAAACATAGAAACAAAACACTAAATAATACTTTATATTTTCCTGGATAACATGGGTTTTTGAGGACGAACATTTTATGTGAACAATGGAAAGGAGGTGACAGCAGCTGGGTGTCATTCTACCTGAGGATTTAGATGGAAACAAATCAAAAGTTGTGTGACATCTGTATTTGTGTTCAGGACCAATTCACTTTTCAGGTTCACATACAGTACTGAGAAAAGCTAAAGACGGTTCTCAGTGTATGATTTTGCATTTGCTTATGTCCTCAGGTGTGAGTTATTGTTGTTGTTGTGTGTTGTGACTGGAGCCAGATGTGTGCATGTGATGTTTCACACACTTACAGCTCCAGAAGTGTGTGTAGAATAGACACACTGACAAACAGCAGGTGTTGGGGTTTTGTGAAAATACTTATCTAGTACACTTTGACTAAACAGGGTGATATCTGCAGTCTGTTTAGGGCGGGGATTTCCATCTTGAAGTGGTGTCATGTTTATTAACCCATCTTAAATTTCACACTATGATAATTATGCAGGATATTCCTATACTTTCCCTGTACAGAGCGTTTAGATGTATAAAAGAGAGGTTAACTGATGAGTGATTTTTATACTATTTTAGGAAAATAAAAATCTGAATATCACTAATATGTTGATTTTGTGCAAGGACCTAATAGTTATTATTAGTTCTGTAACTATTTGCAGCAGCAAAGGACCATTTATTCTGGAATGTAATAGTTTTGGAACATATCTGCTCAGTTATATTTTTGGAAATCACCATTTACACCGTAAAGTCTAAGGACATAAAAAACAATCTTCCAAATTATTGTATGGAAACTTAAATCTTATTTCAAGTAATCGTACTAAGGTTACTAAGACTTGTTCCATTGTGTATATATATATATATATATATATATATATGTGTGTGTGTGTGTGTGTGTGTGTGTATATAATTTTTTTTTTTTTTGCTTCATTCAAGCAAAAAAAAACTGAAAATCTTTAAATAATATTTTCAAGATATATTGCCTAAAAATAAGTTCTTATAGCTTACTGAAATATTACTCTTTAGGCAAGTATTTTAAGTGTGAGGTATTTTATGACAAAAATACACTTGGTAATATTTAGATTTTGTTTTGCTGTATGTATTGTCACTGCATGTGTATTTACCTCATTTCTAGTAAAAAAAAAAAAAAAAAACCTCATCACATTTAAAATAAAACATAGTCACCTAAAGAGTAACATTTCCATGAGATGTGAGGACTTATTTTTAGATTATATATCTTGAAAATATTGTTTTAAAAAATTCTCACCATTTTCACTTATTCCAGTGGCAGATTTTTCTGCTTGAATTAAGCAAAAAAAAATGAAAAAAAAAAAATCATAAATTAAACAAGAAAATCTGTCAAATGAAACAAGTGAAAATTATCTTAGAACGATGTCTTGAAATACGATTTGAAACACTATGTCATGCAATAATACCCAAAATTTTTATGCCTTAAAATTTACAGTGTAAAGTTAATGGTGATTTTCTCAATTATAACAGTGCTCCAAACCATTCTATTCCAGAATAATTTGTCATTTTCTGCTGCAAATAATTACCATTAAATACCAATACAAAATGAATATATTAATAATATTGAGATGTTTATTCCTAAAACAGTCATATCAATGTTTGAAAATCACTCATCAGTTAACCTCTCTTTTATACATTTCAGAGCTCTGTACAGGGAAAGTACAGGAATATCCTGCATAGTTATTATTATAATGTGAAATTTGAGATGGGTTAATGAACATGACACCACTTCAAGATAGAAATCACAGCCCTAAACAGACTGCAGATATCACCCTGTTTAGTACTGGCTAATTAGCTCAGAATAAATGAGGTAGGACCTACAGTATTATTCCTCACTGTGGATGAAACAGAGACAGACGTGGTGAAGCTGGAGGTAAATAACATGAATTCTAATCTCACAGCTCCCTCTGCTGGTGAAAAGAACAGTAACATGAAAACAGTTACATTTACAACATTTACACCCCCACATATTTCAGATTAATATATTAAAGTTGACCTGGAATCAGTGATTAAAGGGTTAAATCAGCATCCAAGTCAAGCAAACACCTGCACTAATTAAAATATGTGTGTGGGCACAAACAGCAAGAATGTCTGATATTTTAACATGACTTTTTCTAGATGCTTTTTTTTCCCCCGTTTCTTAGTTACCATACCAATTCTGCACCATTTTAATGAAAACTTTTCTATGTTGGTACAGTGACATTTTTCATGTCAGGCTCAGAAAAATGTCACGACAGTCATTAAAATATCGCAATAACCCACAAAATCCTCCAAATGGTCAACGTGACATTCATCGGAACGAGTTACACTCACATTAAAGCATCCCATAAAAACTTAAAGTCCTTCTATTTGTTGTTTATTACAGGCTTTAATTACTGGGTGATTTAAGTTTCTGTTCGACAACGTCCTGTGGTCATATGAAGAGTATTATTAGAATAAAGTTATTAATGATGTACATGTTTAAAATGCATGGGAAAAAATACTTCTACGACCAAAAAAAAAAAAAGTTTGTTCTAGGTGCACTTTGTAAAAAGGGATTCATAAAGTAGATGAGAAACTGGAAGAAAACTCAAACACTGTCTTTAAATTTAAAACATTAAAAACAATAAAATGCCCTTATTATAGGAGAGGAGAGGAGAGGAGAGGAGAGGAGAGGAGAGGAGAGGAGAGGAGGGGAGGGGAGGGGAGGGGAGGGGAGGGGAGAGGAGAGGAGAGGAGAGGAGAGGAGAGGAGAGGAGAGGAGAGGAGAGGAGAGGAGAGGAGAGGAGAGGAGAGGAGAGGAGAGGAGAGGAGAGGAGAGGAGAGGAGAGGAGAGGAGAGGAGAGGAGAGGAGAGGAGAGGAGAGGAGAGGAGAGGAGAGGAGAGGAGAGGAGAGGAGAGGAGAGGAGAGGAGAGGAGAGGAGAGGAGAGGAGAGAATAGAATAGAAGCACTTTTTGATCCCACAATAGTTTCAGTCATGTGACAACAGAGGACAGGAAGTAACCATGTACTATGTCGCTATGGAAGAAACCATTGAAGATATTGTACGGATTTAGATCCAGTGTGGAAACAGATACATACAGTCAGTTAAAAATGTATTGGACGTGACCCGTATCTTCTGAAAATGAAGGAGGTCCACCTTCAGAGATGAGGTAGGTAGAACAACCTGCTCCTCAAAACTTCAAAAACCAAACTCAACATCGACTACAGGAAGTAAAAAACACACTTGTTACCACTAACCATCAACTGGGAATGTGTGGAGAGAGTGACTGTCACTACCTGGGAGTTTATATGGAGGAGGGTTTGACAACACACACATATATATATATATATATATATATATATAAATAAATATGGTAGGAAGCTCTTTGTTCTGTGTTTTGTTTTTACCTTTAATATAATTTGTACGTTCATAAACAAAAACATGAAAATGCTGTGAAACCAGACCCCCTGTAATAATGTAAGAGGTGGTCTTGTGGTCAAGATTGAGACTGAACTGAGTCATGTAGATGAACTGTATAAAACTTACTAAAATATTAGATTGTTAATTGAGTGGTAGGATTTTTTTAGAAGTTCTGTGAACTTCAGCCTACTACTTTTGAGTGGTGACACTGAAATACTTATTATGTTCTTTGTTAATTTAGTTTGTTTAAGATCCCGTCTCATCATCTGAACCCACTTTATCCCCATTAGGGTGGCGGGGGTCACTGGGGGCCTAATCTAGCTACAATGGGCGAAGGCTGAGTACACCCTGTATGAGTGAACTGCTTAAATAAAATAAACTGAACTTAACTGAACACCCATGAGCTGCTGAAAAAGGCCCAGCAGAGACTGTACTTTTTGAGTGTTCATGTTCACTGACACTGCTGGTGTCCTTTTACCGCTCCTTTGAAATAATTTTCCCGTCTTGTATTTATGTTTGCTACAGCAGCAGCAGCACAGTGGTCCAGAAGAAAGTTCTTCAAAGGGTCATAAACTCAGCACAACAGATCATCACATGCACCCTAACCCACACTGGAAGATTTACACAAGTCCTGTTGCCATCATCAAAGATATATGACACACTGGTCACAGCCTGCTGAGCTGCTGCTGTCAGACAGACCATATAGAAGCATTAAAGTGAGGAGAAATGGTGTGAAAAATATGTTTTACCCCACTGCAGTAAATGCACTCAATGATCCTAAGAACAGACAGTGCAACAGAGATGTTTGTGGTCGAGTGTTTTTACCGTATTATTTTTTTTTATATGAACTTATTACAAAAATGTCCACTCAGATGGACAATATACATTTAATTTTTCAAGCAAGGAATCATGTATTTAAAACCCATCATCATAATAATTCAGCTAATCTGAGGTTTTCTCACATACTCTAATACTAGTTATTACTTTAGTTACTACTTAATGAAGATAATGTGGAAAACAAACTGGCTTTGTGATTATTTTTTTCATCACAAACAGTAAAGTTACAGTAATGGTATGAAACACAGTGTATTGGATGATGCATAAATTCACAAAACCCATGAGTATACAAGAAAAAAAACTGCTAAATAGCTGTCCAGTGGAATGACAGGTATGCATGAAAGGGTTAATGACATGTCATGGAACAAAATAAAAACACAGATATTCAGTATGAGTCAGATAATAAACAGACCTAATACATTTGAATTCTTTCTCCACAAGATGGCAGACTTTCCTGCATAAATACTTGACTGAGCTGTGAATATTCTCACACCTAAACAGGAGGAATAACAGTTTCTAAACTCCTACAGAGAAATGTGACAGCCTTATGTTTTTTATTCTAATAATATGAAGGATGAAAAAAAAAAAACTAGACTACATGCAGAGGATTGTTATGATTAATTATTTACTTTTATTTTCTTGGCTCTAACCTGGATTATTTATGTCAAAATATAAGGGCTGTCAAATTAAAATATCTAATCAGATTAATCACAGGGTTGGTTTGGATTAATTTTGATTAATCATGATCAAAAACACTATATTAGTCAACTGTTCTGTCCGTGTTTTTTTAAAATCCAATTTCCAACAAAATGCACAAAAATACACTAAGAAACACAAAAAAATGTGGAGAGAGGGGGGGGGACTATACAAAACATGCTAAAATCCACAAGAAACATCACAGAAAAAACACACAAAAAGTGATTAAATATTCAAAGCATGTTCAAAAATTCGTGTAAAATTCAGAAAAAAAAAACCCAACCAAAATATGTAATAAAAAATCCAAAACATATGCAAAAATATGAATATATATATATATATATATATATATATATATATATATATATATATATATATATATATATATATATATACATATATATATATATATATATATATATATATATATATATATATATACAATTATCGTCAGTTTCAAGAAAACTGACTTGAAAAAAAAACCGAACAACTGCTGCATTTAATCAAGTTAACATTTTCAATCTGATTAATCATGATAATGGATTAATCAGTGTTCATTTTGACAGCCTTACAAAAGACACGTACATGGTTCAAAATGAAGCAGTGGAAATAATTTGAACATGCTCTGATCTTAGCAACTGTTCAAAGAGATGATGTATCTGACCTCGGGGTTTAGAAGGTCCTGTAATCCATTAAGTACACATGAAACCCTTAAAACCAACCAGCAATACTCAGGACCTTTGACACTGTTTGGAAAAGTAACAGTCACACACTAACCCACACACAAAATGTGCCAATCATGTACCACTGGGTATTAAAAGGATATGAGATTTACAATTACTAGCCTCTTAGCTCATGGCATTATTTTGGCGCTGTTATGTAAGTAATGCTAGACTGATACACTGAGCCCTTATTTAGGCTTTTTGCTAGTATAGTAGTTCTTTGCATTGGCTGATATGCTCTTTTTTTTTTACTGCTGTGCAACTGAAAAAGAGGGGAAAAAAATCAAGAGAAAAGGGTGAGAGAAAAAAAAAGAGAGAAAAATTAAGATTAAAAAAGGGGAATGGCTGTTGAATTTTTAATGTGTTTAAGTTGGCTGCTTTTGTGTCGAAAGCCTGGAGAAAATGTCAGGAGGGTTTTTTTGTTTGAGATTATATATGTTCTTTGAATTTTATGTTGGTATCTTGTCTTTGTTTTCATGTTTTGTGTTTTCTTATAAGCCCATGTGAGCTGGGCACTTTGTGTGAATGACACAGAAATAAAAAAAATAAATGAATCAATATCAAATCTGTATCTACTACTAATATTAATTCAGGCTGATGAAATAAAATCAGTATCAGGTCAAAATATCAGCTACTGTATGGCTGATGAGGGGGGGGGGGGGTCAGCAAATATGGCTGCAAATATCAACTAAGACTAATATTTTTTTTTTATTATTAAAAAAAACAACAATACTACTACCAACAACAACAACAACAATAATAATAATAATAATAATAAATCAGTATTTGCTCCAAAAACTGGCTAAAAAACAAAAAAACAAAAAAACAGTATCAGCTCCTAATAGCAACTAAGGCTGATGAAGTATTAAGAAGTAAGTCAGTGTCTGCACCAAATATCAATTCAGGCTGATGAAATAAAATCAGTATTGGCTCCAAATATCATCTAAGGCTGATGGAAAGAAAAAAAAAAAAAAAAGTACTGGCCCCAAAGAAATCCATATTGATTGATCAATACATGTAACCATTCACTGTATTCACTGTAAATCTAATTCTCTTGGATGGTAAAACTAAGACTAGACATGCAATCAAAATATTATCCCAACTGCAATATGTCATGTTTAAACACATTAAATAAAGTGTCATGATGTTATAGAGATGCCAAATCTAAAAACCTCAGCTTGTCTTATTAGTCATGTTAGTGTGAAAAGACCTGGAATCTACACGGTCACTGTGATAACAGCTGTTCACCGTCTATAAACGTCCAAGAATGTAGCTTATGTTATTTCCTTAGCATCTCCTTCAGCACAGAATACAGTCCATCATTCTTTTACTGATCATGTGGACTGGTCACCAAAACAAACTGTTAAACTCAAGTGTTTACAAGCTTTAGGTCAGTACTTGTCCAACTTCTTTGACTCGTGACCCTGTTTTAACATCACACATTTATGCCAAACCTGAGAAATGTTTAGGCTAAAATTAATTTGTCTAGGTCGTATATTAGTTTGAAAATAAATGTTAATTTTATTTATTTATTTTATTAGTATTTTTTATTCCTTTTTTATTTTTATTATTATTTAAAAAATAATAAATACAATTATACTTTTTTTTTTTAAAAAAAGGTCATTTTAGCAACATTTAGTCTATATCCTCCTGAGACTCAGCAATTCATATGTGTCCTCTGTGGGGGACATGAGTCTCAAATCTCTAAATCAAACATTTTATGAATCTGTGTCAATTCCACTTTTCCTTTCAGAAGACATCATAGGCTTAGTTGTTTTGGTTTTTTTACCCCAGTTATGGAGATTCATTTTTTTCAAATTTGGGGTAATTTCCTCATTTTATGGAACCAAGAGCTCCAAGTCATTCTGTAATATCATTCCAATTCAGTACGATTTTTCTTAAATGCTCAATAAAAACACAGAAACAACACAAACAGATATATGCTACATATTTGGTTTGGAGATTCAGTTACAAAATTCTGTAATATTCCATGACTTATAATATATATACATATAAACTGATGAAATCCTCTGACTTCCCGTGTCCAGAACAACCTTTATTGAAATTCCCTGTTATTCCAGAAGTTCCCTGACCTGTGGAAACCCTGTAATTAGAAGGCTAGCTGGCAGAGCATGTTATTTAATATGTATTAATGTTAACATGAGCTCATACAGCTACATCCCACCCCAGCCATTATTGAAATTAATCACAGATCAGCTTTATGACAGTATCCTCCAATGACCTTGTTGGTGCAACTCCTTAAACACGACTTCAGTAGAACTGCCTGTCAAAGAGAAAAATAGGCTTTACTCAGAAAATAAGTCCCAAATGTCTGAATCAGCAGCCAAGCTGACGCTGGTAAAGCACAAACATCACAGAAAACGTTGTTGGCACTTTCAGTTACAGTGGTCAGTTCTTTTCTTCATGACATTTTGTCTTAAAATAATCTCAACAAGTGACTTTTAGAATAATTCATCACCTGTACAGTTCACTGAGGGGTAGGGTTCTCCCCAGATAGAGGTGCAGCGCCTCCTTTCCACAATCTGAGCACCTCCTTGCCGCATTTCAAACCTCCGGCATACTGCTAGTGACCTCTCACAAGTGCCGTCAGCTCGTGATGTTTCAAGCATTTATAAAAAGCCACTTCAAAAATTTTCATAAACAACTCCAGCTGATGCAAAATAAAACCAAGTGCAAGGCATCCACGAAGCCTCTGCTGTACATTGTCCTTAGGTGCTGTGAAAGGTGCTCATAAATAAAATGTATTATTATCATTATCATCATTATTATTATTTTTTTTTTTTTTCTTATATCTTAAGTTGCATATGAGAAGTTCGCAGGCTTTTTCGCAGTCATTTTTCCCCACTGGTTACTATAGTCCAGTGTTAATCCCATTGGTATTATCAGTCTGTCTGAGAAAGATTCAATTAACGCTGAGAATAGATTACAGAAAATGAAGCCTCCCAGGAAAGGATCTTCCTCAGACGCCACAGCAGAGAGACACATGCCCCATTAAAACACTGGCCAGCCTTGTTCATCACACAATGACAGGCAGAGCTCATTAAAAACCATTGCGGACCATATTGGCAGACAACAATTATTAGATCAGGACCCTCCGAGTCACCTGGGCTTCTGATGCATTCAGCTGAGCACATGCTACAGGAGTGTGCGGCAGATTAAAACCGAGCTGCAGGAAGATTATGATCAGTCTGCTGGAGTACAGATAGAAACCAGATGTTATGGAAGCCACCACGGAACCAGACAATATGGGAAAGTGTTCTACCAAACCACCACATCTGCAGCACAATTTAAGAAATAAAGATGGTTTCCACTAACAATAATAATAATGATAATAATAGATTACATTTCTATAGCGCTTTTCAAGACACCCAAAGTGCTTTACATTATTGAGCCGTTACTCATTCACTCTCACATGCTCCCTCTGGTGGTGGTAAACTACATATGTAGTCACAGTTGCCCTGGTGCAGACTGACAGAAGCACGGCCGCTCTGACCACCACCGAACATTCATATGCATTCATACACCAGTGTGAGTGACACTGGAAGCAAGGAGGGTGAAGTGTCTTGGACAAGGACAAAACGGACTGTCTTGGACAGAGCGGGAATCGAACCGCCAACCCTTCAGTTAATGGACTACCTGGGTGCATATTCAGACTAATAAGGGCAAGAACATGACGATATACTACAAATCATAGTACTAAGGTCACAATATATCATGTTAACAAGGCAATAGATTTGGTTCATTTTGTTTATTTTTTAAAAGAAATATTTAACTACACCAAAAATACGAACTGATGGGAGTAGCAGTGTTTAAAGTAACAGCAATACTATTGCTGTTACTTTTTTCAGTAATAAGTAATCTAACTAATTACTCTTACTGTTAGTATAACACTGTTACCATTTGACATCCTGTTACTGTGCGTTACTGAAGCCACTTACTTTTACTGGCAACTAGTTACTTTTATAGGGGACAAGTAATTAGTAACATGTCCAACACTGGAAATAGGACAGAACCTGCTCCAAATAAACTGTGTAATAAACCATCCAATAACAGTGTAATAATGTTTAGTAATGTGTATATTGTGTAGATATTAACATTTATTAAAAAAAAAAAAAAATTTATTGTATAGAGTATAGATTTCTGTACTTATTTAAACATTTAGTTCTGGAAGTGATTACTCTTGTGTGTTGTGCGATAATCTTGCTGCTGTAAACCTGACTTTCACTTAGTGGGACTAATAAAGGAATATCTTAGCTTACATATGCACAAATAGGTGCTTGTATGAAACTGGTCCTACTGTAAAAACAGAACATGTGGCAAAAAATGTAAACCAGATGTAGACTCATGTTATGAAGCAAGTTTAAGTCCACTTTAAAAATAAATACTGAGGTCAAATCTAAACTATTTTTCAGAGAAAACATATTTCTGTATTATTTTTAGACAAAAATATCCATGTAACATGTTAAAAAGGACCCAAAAATAAGGCGCTACTATTTTTTTTAAATATCTTTTTATTTTCTCACAGGTACGTTTTGGGAATTTAACTAATGACGTGAGATAGAGTATTTCACAAAATGGCCGCTGTTAACTCGCTTTGATTCTCTATGGCTGGTTTTATGAAGCACCATCAGTGTCTTTGTCTCTTTATCTCTGAACTGTACTGACACATACTCTGTTCCAGCCTGAACTAAAACAACTTTGTGTAACGTATTCTGTCTTTGGTGTCTGTTTTTGTGAGTCTTCCTGTTTTATTTTGTATTTTGTCTTTTTTAGTGTCTGGGGCTTTTATTTTATTACGTTGATTCATGTCAATGTTTCGTGCTTTACTTCCTGTTACTGCTGTTTTCTTCTCCCCATTCATTTATCCTAATGTATCTCAGTTGTGTTTCCCCTATATAGACCCTCTGTTTCCTCTTTCTAATCACGAGTTTGTCTGCCCTAGTAGCGACTTATGAGCAATCAACACCTTATTCTCCTGAAGACGGTTGAAGCATTTCATCCGAAACATTGAGACAATATTCTTAGTTCTTTTCAGAATTAATTACACGGTGTACCGACAGTCTATTTATTTATATATTAATTCTTCGCCATGGAAACCTTCAAACAATATTTTGATCCATACCTTGTCTTTGATTCTCGGTTTTTGACCCATTTTGGATTTTCTGGTTCTTGGCTTGTCCCCTTTGGTCTGCAATGTTTATACCCCTGTTGCCTGACTTACTGCTTGATCGTGATTTAGTTTTTGCCCGACCCCTGTCTGTACCGTTCTTGGATTCAAACCGACTCTCTTCAGCACTCTGGTAACGTCTCTTGGATTTCCCCTGAAAACAACCCTTAACTGTCCGTGTACCGACCTGTTATGTCTGACCATTGTATCTACGTCCTGTTCCCCAGTCTGAGGTTTTAAGAGGAGAACCCATAATCCAGATGACCAGTGGAAGAGAAGCATTGTATTTTATTAATATTGTTATTATCAATAAATTCACTGAAATCCTACTTCCACCTCAGAATACTGTATTTGTTACTTGGGTTTGTGTCACTTTTACGGTTTCATTTGTTCCTACATCTTCTTTCTCATTCTACTACGTTCTGCTTTGCTACCCTTTACTTAAGTCTGCAAACTTCTCACCTACTGTTATGTCTTTGTGTATTGTTCATCAGTTCACAAAATTATATGATTATACGCCAGATTTTCACAGACGAGCTCCGCCTCATCGCCCCTAAGCCCCTCCCACTAAAAAATATGATCTATAAATCTATATATTTATAAATATAACATCTACAAATGAATCTATGGATGCCCTCTATAGATATCAATGGCACCAGTGAGTTGAATATATATATATATATATATATATACATATTTCCGATCGCTGATTAGGGCATAATAACTGATTCCAATCAAGTCAAAAATCACGTGATCAGTCCCAATTTCCTATCACGTCATCAGATCAGGACATCTGCAACTGCAATACCACAATACTACTTATTACTACACAAACAGAGGAAAATACACATGTGAATAAATAAATAAATAAATAAATGACGTAGCAGGTTTTCCAAAAACTATAAACAAAAATGAAAAACAAAAATGAACTTCCACCTAAAAATATCGATACAGTACTTTTGAATCTTGATACAGTATCATGAAATTAAATCTTGCGTTATATTGTGGAACCGATATTTTCTTACACCCCCAGGTCAGACAATCAAAAAACATGTATTCTTTCAGATTGTACTCCTCCTTTTGCAGTCATGCACTTCACAGTAGTATTTTTGTTTTGTAATTTGGATGAGGGATTGCTTTCTTCTGTGGTAATGATGGAATATTTGCATGAAAAAAACAGAAAACTAACATGGAGGAGCCTGAACGCACCATAGATTGGGATCATTCTTCACAGGAGAAGAACTCTGACCAGCCAAGACAAAACAAGAAGTTAAAAGTTGTCATTTGGTAGTAAAAAGTTTTCTTATACGGGCAAAAAAAAAAAAAACTGGACTTAGTTCATGCAAAAAAGCTGTTCAGGTGCAGCTAAGAAATGCTAACTGACAACAGCTGATGTATTTAATGCATCATTCCATCTACATGATCACTGTGTCAAACATATGAGATCATTCATATTTTAAACTTTATCTGATGGTAAATCAGGCCATAAAGGAATAAGAGTTTCACAGTTTAAGTATGACCAACAGCAATAACAAAAAAACACTGCTTAACCTGTTTTTTACTCAGTTTAAATCCTTCTATCATCATAATCTTTTGACTGTACATATTCTGAAGTTGTAACATAGTGTAAATCCAATCAAAACAGATGAAATAGTGTGTATGAGGGATGAGCTCGGATGTGTTTGACATACGACTTAAACACAATGATTTCATGTCAAGAAAAGACTGTAAATACAAAAAGTACATATAAAAACAGTGCATTTGAGAGCCTGGAAATACTCAAAAACCAAATAAAATTAAATCAAAATTAAATAATTGAATTAAAGATTAGATTCTGATGTTTGTTTCAAATTTCCTGTATTAAAGTGGACATGGAAGTGATCATATTTAGTTCCAAACATCATTTTGTTGTTATGTTTTGTCTGTTATGTCAACCAATATGAACATTCTCCCCATTTCCGTAAATGGAAAATATTCATCACTAACTGCATTTATTGTTTAAATATTGTATTCCTTTGACACTTTACATTCATACAATGACAGTTTTATTGAAAATGTCACAAAATTACATCTGCAGTGACTGAAACCAGACAACACTTATTTTTTTTAGCCTGTCTTATTTGAAGACCAGCTTATATTTATCCATGTCGACTGTTATTAGAAACCCAACATGTAAGTGACTCCTGCTTTTATTCAGCGGAAAACAGGATATAAAATAAAATAAAAGACTATCAGCTGTTACCGCCACTGTGTTGTGTTTCATATCAACACAATGGTCAACTACCTCATTATGGCTCCTCAACAACACTTTAGGTCCAAAATAGAGTAGGAAGAAGACGAGTTATGTTGTCCTACCCCAAATTAATATAACCAACAAATACATTTATTTATAAAAAAAAATAATAATAATAATAAAAAAAAAGGTCAGTATTAACTTACTGGAAAAGAGCTCAAGTTATAACATAGATATAAATAGAAAACACAAGACAACACAACTATCCTTCTTTCAATCCCATCCTGGGTTAAACTGTTGTTCCTTACATTTATATTTATATAAAAGTTCATGTTATGTGATCCTTTAACCCATAAAGACCCAGTGGTACTTCTGAAACAACCCTTAAATAAATATACAGTATGTATTTGTCACCATTTAACACAATGTTACCCTTTGAATTTTGTTTGTAGGGTATTTGCTTACATTTCATTTACTTATCATGTAGATCAGGGGTGTCAAACTCATTTTAGTTTAGGGGCCACATTCAGCCCGAATATGATCTGAAAAGGGCCAGACCAGTAAAATAATAACAGTGAAAAGAGTACAATTACATTATCATAATATTTACATGTATAATGTTTCCCATAAAATGTGAATAACATTAAAAACTTGATACGTGTTATGAAAAACAAGTGCAATTTTAACAATTTTCTGCCTCAATCTATCAGTTTTTCACTTGCACATGTGCAGAACAACTGACAAATACCCAAAATATTTAGTAACAGGCAGAATATTCACTTCTCTTCAGATGCTTCAGGTGGTTCATGTTTGTTCAGGGATTTATTCAGGTTTTTGCAAAAGGGTGGTTTGTTAATATAAGCATTTTCATGTAATTTGACTTTTTTTTTTTTTTTTACACTAAAATCTGCAGTTTACATTACTTATAGGTAATTATGACCATATTTTACTGTTCTGACCCAAATGAGATCCAAATATTCTGTATGTAGAACATGAATATCTTCATTGTTATTCATCGTACGGGCCAGATTGGACCCTTTGGCGGTCCAGATTTGGCCTTGTGTTTGACACCAGTGATGTAGAGTTCAGAGTTCAGAGACCAAATACCTTCAAGTTTTTGACATAACTTGAAGGTTATGTCAAAAACTGACAAGACAGAAAAAACAAGTGGTGCCAGGCACAATACACGCTGTAACTTTACTTTTACCTAATTTGACCTCATTTTTACCTTATGTATCATTGCAAAAAAAAAAAAATTGACATTGACCTTTGACCTACAATCACCATAATTTAATGAGTTCTATTCTGGACCACTTTGCACCTTTCCTGAATATTTCATGGAAATGGGTCCAGTAGTTTTTGTGTTAAGTTGCTGACAAACAGACAAATACACAAAGAAATCAAACCAAAGACAATACCTTCACCTCCTCTTTAGGGGAGACAGCGTAAAAATGTACTTTTCCAGCAAAGATACCAATAACTGAACATAAAAACAAGTGTGTCCATTCATCATTATTGATCCAGCTATATCCCTATATGTAATTAATTGATCATGCACTTTAATCATCATGATAATATTACAGTACATGTGAGGGTTATGTGGAAAAACAGGGAAAACTCAAGAAAAAACATGTACTTTTTCAACCAATATATCATTAATTGAGCATAAACGCATCACTTCCACCCACTGTCACTGATTCAAGTCTGTGGGTTTTTGCAAAAATCAATAAATCAATGTTGGAGAAGATGATGGTGTTTCCATTAAGGGTCGAGCAATACATCAGCTGGCCAATATATCGTGCTGATATTTGAGTTTTTTAAGTGTATCGGCATCTGCCGATTCACATGTTTTGCCGAGACCTGGAATATTTGTCATTTTTTATTTATTTATCCATTTATTTTTACCTATATTGGCCCCAAATGTCGTCTTAAGGAAATCGGCAGCCCATATCAGCCATCAAAAAAACCTGTATCGGTTGATCCTTAGTTTCCATGGTAACTGTGGAGTCTGACAACATCCAAATGGGTCATATCAGTTATTTCAACATATTGCTCGTCTTAGTTGTGCAGAAGTTATTAAACATTTTAGATCAGTATGTTTTCGGATGAAAGTGAATGTTTGGGTTCTTATTGGTTGAAACAATTTATTTTTCTACTAGGGCGGCACAATCTTGGAAAAAACTGACATTGCGATTTTTTTAATCTATGCGATATATACTGCAATATGAAAAAATACTCAGGTATAACAGCTGTGTGGAGCCGACGCAAACGGTCAAACAGATTAACGGTCGACGCAGAACATGCGTTTCAGTGTCATCCTTCTTGTAGCTGAAAATAATTAAATAAAATTCATAATTCGAAATAAATGAATACATTTTTAATTTGAATAAAATCAATGAATAAGACAAATAAATATATAAAAATAAATTAATAAAATTATATAGACACCTTTTTAGAGGCGTTCTGACACAGTGTACCATTAGGACGTAGGATGAGCCTTCACATGTATAAAGATGTCAGGACGGGCTCAAATAGTTACAGTTATTTCCCAGTGAAGCTGGAGCTCCAAGCAGATGAGTAAGTCCTTCAACTGTGGGACTGAGGAAGAGTGGGGATGATGAATGGGTTAATCCACGCACGGATCCACTCTGCAGTGATGGGGTTTAGCAGGGGCGCCCACGCCACTGGCCAGATTAGACAGCACCTAATGCTTTGTAAGATGATTACATCTATTTCAGGAGGCATTTATTCCATCGCAGAGTTGTAACTGTGTTTGATTGCATTGCACAGACCTATTGTTCCTCAGCACTGACAAAGGAATTGTTAAGACATTCAGGGTGCATCTTTGTTTCATCAGTCATAATGAGTGTATTAAAACACTGCACACTGAATTAATTCAAAAAACAAAACACATAACAGAATTATGTCTGACTGCAAAAGTACCTCACATCCTTTATTAAAACACTGGCTTGTGCTGCTAGAGCTTAATATCAACAGAAACACTATTTCTATCAGTGAAATGTGAATTAATCAAGTGTCACTTACAACAATTGTACTTTCTAATGACATTTGGTGGTGTGTAAAAATACTTTTTTTCCCATGCACCGGATTGTGTGTACAAGATACTGTATGAGTGTGTTCCTGGAGAACATCTGTTGCAGGATATTATGTAAGTATTCAATGTTCACGTACGAAAAGATTAGACATTTAATGTAATCCACATATTTAACTTCAGAGGGAAAAAAGGACTTAATGGAGTTTAACCACATTGTTAAAATGTTTTCCTTTGTATTTTCACATTGATATATGAAACCAAAATAATTGTATTTCTCATAGTAAGAACTGAATATATATATATATATATATATATATATATATATATATATATATATATATACACATATATATACATATATATATATATATATATATATATATATATATATATATACACACACACATTACCTAAAATCTGTGGATATTTGAATATACTAAATAATTTAAATTAACTCATTAATTAATATAATAATAATACAAATACAAATTCTAAATTCCCACACCAGACCTTTCTGTGTGGAGTTTGCATGTTCTCTTTGTGTCTGCGTGGGTTTTCTCCAGGTACTCCAGTTTCCTCCCATCATCCAAACACATGCACTGATAGGTTAATTAGTTAATCTAAATTGTCCATAGGTGTGAATGTGAGAGTGATTGTTTGACTATATATGTTCAGCCCTGAGATGAACTGCAGGCTCATACAGGTAGTACCCCGCCTTCACCCATTGTAGCTGGATTAGGCCCCCAGTGACCCCCATGACCCTAGTGAGGATAAAGCGAGTTCAGATGACGAGACGAGACGAAAAAATCGAAATTAAAAAAATTATTTCATGGAAATTGGTCCCAGTAGTTTTTGCATAAAGCTATTAACAAAATTGAAAAATAAAACTTCAAGGCGTTTCTTCAACTTAGCAGTGTAGTGTCTGGACACAGAAAGCAGCCTTTTTCTGGCCAGCAGCGTTTGTACTGCACAGTGATACTGCAGTCTCCTTTGCCCTCTATGAATGTGAAACGATCCCTGAATTTACAGGACAGAGATGCATTCCTGTGCTGAATGTGTGTCAAAGCTATAGTCTGGTCTAGAGTGGGGATGGATACAGGGTTTCTAAAGATTCTGGAAATTTAAGTGTACAATGAATACACTGTACAGATATTTTAATTAAATAATTTGCTGAATATAGGCTTTGTTTTGCATCACAAATGTATTAATATACTGTATGAATAAACTATGAGCGCAAAAATAAAATGCAGAACAATCCCTATTCTGCAAGCTACCAAAAAAAGAACTTAAATATAGATACGTACCCTATTAAAAAAAGACGCCTGTATAAAAATAAGCAAATTTAAGTCATTATTGGGTTAAAACTGAGCTGTTCTACCAACTAAGCAGCTGTGGTTCAGTTGGTAAAACGAGTCGTCCAATGACCGAAGGGTTGGCGGTTCGTGTCCCACCTCTGGCTGTCCACATGTCAAATCCTAAGTTGCTCCCAGTAGGGAGTTCAAGATGAAAATTCTTGGAACAAATCAAATAATCTTAACAAGATTCAAATGTTAGAGAGTAAATAAAAATTTTAAAAAATGTTGCTTTGAAGACAAATACTTAATATTCAAGTCAATTTATCCAATTAATGTGTTCCTTTCTGCAGTGTGAACAACTGTCATTATATAGTGAATGCACTTTAAAGGATAGTCTGAAAATAGAAACATTTTCATATTGTAATTTTATTTTATATATACTGTTATATATTTTACAATTATTAAGTTATTGTGCTATTATTGTACTGGTCTGACCCATTAAGAGGTTAAAGTGGGCTGCATGTTCGCAGCTCCTGAACTAAAATGAGTTTGACAGCCATGCTTTAAGGCATGGCTGTCAAACATATGGCCCTTGGACCAAAACCGGCCGACCACAGGGTCCAATCCAGCCCATGGGAAAACTAGTGGAATTCAAAAAGATATTAATCATTTTAGATCAGAGACCACATTCAGCTAAAGTGTAATCAGTAAAATTACATTGTAATGACCTATAAATACTTAAAACTACATTTTATCTCTATGTTTTAGTGCAAAAAAAGTACAATTATATGAAAATGTTATGGTTTTACGAACAATCTTTTCACAAAAATGTGAATAACCTGAACAAATATAAACAACCTTAAACATAACCCTAACCCTTAAGTTAAAGTGGTGGAATTTTAGCAATATTCTGCCTGTTCCCAAATGTTTGTGCATTTGTTGATCCACTGCATTCGGTAAATCATAATGCACTTGTGTAAATGATAAAGTGAGACATAATATTCGTAACCCTTTAACTCCTGAAACTTTAACAATTCCAGTCAATATTGTATAAAATAAGTAACAAAATGGACAATAATAGGCAAAAATATATAATAAACCAACAAAATAATAAATAACATAAGACACAAATGGCAAAAAATAAAATACAATATTAAATGTAGAAATATAAAACAAAATATGTAACAAAATTAACAAAAACTAATAAATATTTACAAAATAATAAACTAAAATGAAGTTTAAATAAATAATACTGTAATTTGGTTCCAGTAGTTTTAGTTTTGTCTTTTTCTTTTTTTTTTAAATTACTTGCTTTTTGACACCTGTTTATTTCCTTATATCAGATCCATGAACAAAACTCAGTAAAATCACAGTAAAAAAATACAGTAATTTTTCTTTTAGGGTTTTTTTCATTGAAACTAAATAGAACATTTGATGGTGTGTTTCAGAATGCGTCATCGCTGACGCATCCAGGGTTAAAAGGTTAAAGTTGCATTTATATTTCTGAAGGAATTTCAGGTTCATGTTATTCACATTTTAAAAGGATGTATTTTTCACTGTAAACCACAGGGAACAGTTTGAATTTGACATTATAAGTTAATATGTTCTTATTTCACTGGTCTGGCAAAGTTCAGATCATATTGGACTGAACGTGCAAATGAGACGTCTGACATCTGTGCTCGGCAGTTTTCACCACTTAATACATTTTCGCTTCTCATTCGAAGAACAAGGTTAAATCTGTTGAGGTAACAGCCGTGAGTAACTTGTATGACACGCAGTTCACTGGCTCATTTTACACCAACTGGACACTATGTTATGTTTACAACAAACTGCCATTTTATTGACTTGGAAAATTATATTTTTCTTTTTTAAATGGAATTACCTATGTATTTTCAAACATTTCCCTGCAATCTACATAAACTGTAAATAAAAATAATAATGGATTACATTTCTATTGTGCTTTTCTTTTTTTAACAGGTTTAATGGTTTTAGCATAGATAGAAAACAGACACTTTAGGATAGATGATCAACAAATCAGAAAGAGGAGGTTGGTAATAGGTCAATAAAAAACATGAAAATATTAGCAATAGTTGTGGTAACAAATAAATAATAATAATTTGTAATTAATAATAATTAAACATACACACACACACACAGCCCAAAAAGAGATAAGGGAATGAGGGGGGGTTCTCTCACTTCAATACTGTGTTAACCGTTCCTGATGTTATCCTGACCGTAGTCAGGAAATCAGGGGAAATTGCCGTCCTCCTCTCGTACAGAATCTTCAGGGCTGAAGTAAGTATTTTACCCCGGGGTTAACTTCCCTATGTGGGTTCTTAGAAAACAAGAAGCGGTTTCAGTGAGCTTCGTTTTCAGTGTTTATTTCCAAGAATGGGACAACACCTCCTGGTCTCAATCTGTACACCACCCCCCCTGTCTCTCTCTCTCTCTCTGCCCCGCCTAACCCGCATCTTATTGGCTATTCCACAACAACTGGTACCCTAGTCCTCATTTAGCAGTGTCTTTAAGTTCTCAATAATAATAGATTAGATTTCTATTGTGCTTTTCAAAGCACCCGAAACACTTTACAATATTGATCCATTATTCATGCACTCTCACATTCTCCCTCTAGTGGTGGTAAACTACATGTATAGCTACAGTTGTCCTGGGGCAGACTAACAGAAGTGTAGCTGTCATTTTGCACCTACAGTCCCTTTGACCAAATATTCATACACCAGTTTGAATGACACTGGAGGCAAGGGTCAAGTGCCTTGCCCAAGGACACAGACTGACTAGGACAGAGCGGGATTCGACCGCCAACCCTTTGGTTAATGGACAACCTGCTCTACCTCCTGAGCGATGGCCATCCCATAAATCAATGCTCTGCTTGGGTCTGAACTCCTCAGTAATTCAACTCCACAGGTCCATGTTCAACCCTGTTTCTGTGCAATGACATAAGAAAGGTGGTTTTGAGCACTGGCCCTTTAAATACAAATGAGCCACTTCACATCCCACCCCTTCCAAGTTGTTGACCGTGCTGCTGAAGAAATGTTAATTGGAAGTCTTGACTTTATATGTGAAAATGTGACATAACTAGATATAGATGTTGAAAAAAGCATTAAAAATTAAGAAGAAATTAACACAGGTTGTTGAAATCCAATTACTTCTTGCCTAAATGAATATAAAGATAGTTTTATCAGCACCTGGAGGGTTTGAATTCAAAGTGTATGAACCACAGACTAATAAAGCAAAATATGACCCTTTAAAGGAAAAGCATGATGTGTAGTTTAACCAAAACAGGATTATCACTCTTACCATTGACTTCCATTCATATGTTTTTTTCCAGCAAAGATCCCATGAGGCACAGAGGAAAGGGTGGGATTTTACTTCTATATACACTCCACATATCTAGTAGTGAACAATATATAATTTATTGCCTACTGAATCGTTATAGTTGTTGTTTTAGCTACACAAGACTACAGCAATATATGAAAAATTCATATGTTATGAGATATTAAAAGTGGTACACTGGTTCATCCGGTGTTACACATTTCTACTTTTGAAACAGGGGTTTGTGGAAAACTAGTGATGCTATTAAAACTTCAGAGCTAATAACTAAAATGTGATATGGCAGATAATTCCTACACGTTATTTTCACTGAGGCTGCAAATAAAACCACAATGAGATCCACTAAAAGAAAACATGTACTGTACCGCTGCTGTTCTTCACACATACTGTCTATTCTGCCCTCCTCAAAGTCAGGGTCAAATGATCACAGGGCAAAACTAGCATCTGAACCACATCGGGTTTATGTCGAGGGCTGGGTGTCAGAGGCAGAGGTGGAGGTGGAGTCATATCCACACTTTTTCAGCCTATAAGCTAGAAAATGAGCAGCGGCAGCAGTTCTGGGGGAGGTGTGAAGATCATTCCACCAGTGGGATACCAGCAGGGGGAACAGTCAGGCAGAGATGGGGCCTGGTTGTTGCAGGAAACTAACTGACAGGCAATCAGGACCAGCTGAAACCCGTACAGGAAGTAGACATCAGGGCTGGATCACAGCCTGGCTGGCTCTGGTGTTTGAAGTATAATGTCAGCAGTTACCGTGAGTCAGACGAACACAGAAAGGGAAGGCTGCTGAAACAGACCAAAGCAAAGGTGTCCAATCCTTGTCTTCGAGATCTACTATCCTGCATGTTTGAGATGTTTTCCCTCTTCCAGCACTCATCATTCATTATCAGGCTTCTGCAGAACTTGATGATAGCTTTATCATTTGAATCAGGTGTGTTGGAAGAGGGATAAGTCTAAAACAGAGGTGGCCAATCCTGGTCCTCGTGGGCTGCTATCCTGCATGTTTTAGATGTATCCCTCAGCTAACACACCTGAGTCAAATGATCAGCCTGTCATCAAGCTCTGCAGAAGACTGATGATGACAAACAGGGAACATGCAGGACAATAAATAGCACTCGAGGACCAGGATTGGACACCCCTGGGCCAAAGCCTGTTCTCCATCGGAATATACCTGGGGTTAAAGGTGTCATTCCGCTGAAAACCACTTTTCTACGCTCCTTTTGGAATCTGATGGGTCACCTTGACACATGCTGCCTTTGACAGTGGTTTGTCACCTCCACTGGCTGCATACCACATTCACAGAAAACAATGAGAGGAAGGAGGGACCCAGAAAAAGACGGTCCGTCTGATGACAGAGGGACCTTAGCGTCACCCACGTGGGGTTAAACCTGCCCCCGATAGCGAATCTGAAGTAGCATTAGCATTAGCATCTACAAGAGAAGATGGAGCCATGTAGCTGCTGCACAAACTGGAAAAAAAATGGCGGATCAAACTGGTTCATGTGCTCTCTGTGGAAATAAAGCCTAGTTTTTTTCCCTGCACGTTTTCAGAACAAGCAGCGGCATAAAACATAGCTTGGGTAAAGGTAAATAAATACACAGCAAGATGGGAGGGGGAAGTGTTCCTTCAAGCATTCGGAGCCAATCAGAGTCGCCTCGTGACCATGTATGAGGAATTACCGGTAAACACTGTTGTTCAACCTTTTTTCTGCCACGAAAAAACTGCTTTAAACAAAGCAATCCAAATATTTCTTTTAAATAGAACCAACACAATGTATTCAATAACAACGAAGAACACAGTAGTATTAATGAAATAACTGTGGAATGACAGCTTTAAAGTGGCATTGGACAGAATGGACCCCCGGTTAGGGCTGGGTGATATGGAAAAAGAGTGGTGCAAGGCACAACAAACCCCGCCCCCCCACAAATGTTTAGATTTTAATGGACACCTCCCGCTAAAAATATGAAACTATATTTATTAATTTAGTTAGTTCGTAGATAGACTTGCCATTGATGTGATACATACAGTTTAAGGCTTGTGCTCATATTCAACTTTAGATCTTTCAAGGTATGCAAAACAGAGTATATAGAATGAAAAGGAAAATTCCTGATTTCCCCTGTCTCTGATCATGGCACTTTTTTGTGACCTTGACCTTTGACCTAGTTTCACCAAAATTTAATGGAATCCATTCTGGACTACCTAAACACCTTACCTAAAAATGTCGTAGTAGTGTTTGCATAAAGTTACTGACAACACTGGTATACAAATCAAATTAATTGATTATATGAACATGAATTAATTAATATATATATGATGGTGTGTTATCCCACATATAATATTCCACTAGAATGAACCTGTAAAGTGAATGGATCATGATGTTCAGACAGTGTTTTGAAGTAGATCTGAGACCAATATTCTTTTGGACTAAAACCTATTCTCTTGTCAATTCATTTTCTAAACACAAATATGGGGATCTACCTTTAAAACTACAACTGATAAAATTGTGTTACAACAAAAACAAACTTTACGTATCATAATCAAAGCTGGTTACTATGATCATACTTATCCATTATTTTTAAATTCTCATGTTTTGAATTTTAGAGGTTTATTATAGAACAATACAAATCATGTTTAAAGTAAATACTAAAACACTACCACACGGTGTGTAGAAGTTCTTCAAAGGGTCTGAGAGTAAATATAAGTTGAAAGATGGAAGCAGATTTGTGTTACCAAAAGCTAAAAAAAGAAGTTAACAGAAGATGCATTTTATTTAAGGGGGTTCAACTGTGAACAGTGCTGATCTCAACCTAAAGCAATGTACTTTGTTTGTTATGTTCAAGAAATCATTATGTGCATTCTTATTTAGGAGTTATGGCTGTAATTGAGGGGGGCGTGCATGTGCATGATTATGTATGTATGTGTATATATGTGTATATATATATATATATATATATATATATATTTATGTATTTTTTGTTTCTTTTTTCACTACCCGTTTGATATCATGAATTGTGTAACTTAAGATGCATAGTAGTCGAGAATTAATAAGCTTTGCTTCAGCCTGAGCCTTTTTCAGTCAAATTCTGTATTGTTTTCTGGGGGGGGTTCTGCTTTGAAGTGAATATATGACTGAAATAAACTAAACTAAACTTTCACATTTTGACCCCAGACTTATCTTGGAAACTTAAGCCAACCAACATTCAATACTTAAGTTTTCTTTATCAGTAACACAAGTGGAAATTTTCATTAGTTTCATTCTAGAAGCATTTTTTTTGTAGACCAGCACAATCAAACAAAAAAAAAAACAACACCCCTTGCCTCCCCCCTTTCAAAGCTTAAGTATTTTTTTCATATCATATGATATCGATATATATATATATATATATATATATATATATATATATATATATATATATATATATATATATATATATATATATATATATATATATATATATATATATATATATATATATATATATATATACATACATATGAGATAAATCAAATCACTATTTTTGTCCAATTTCCACATTATATTACTCATAACGTAGTTGTCAAGACATCAGAAGGTTATTTTTTATTTAAATGTGAAAAGATGACAGACTGTATTCTGCACCAATTATTTCCATGTAATGATAGAATTAGTGGATCAACCGTTTAGATCAGGGGTCTCAAACATGCGGCCCAAGGGCCAAATGCGGCCCGAGGGATGAAGAGTATTATAACCTATTAAATGATTCTATGTTTTCTTCTCAGCTTTTTCTTTGCCTATAAATGATGACAAGTTCCAATTTGTCTCATTGTTTGACTGCAGAAAAATATAAAATTATGAAAATGTTAACATTTACAAACTATCCCGTAACAATAAAATGTGAATAACCTGAAATATTTAAAGAAAATTAGACACAATTTGAACCATTTACTGCTTCTGTTACTTAACGTTTAGTGTCTTTGTAGAACTGATCCATAAAAAAAAACACATGGAATAATGATAAGTCGAGGCAGAATATTGTTAAAATTGCCCTTATTTTCCTTTTTTTTTTATATTTGGATAATTTATAAAAGTATTTTCTTAATGTAATGGGTGTTTTTTTGCACTAAAACAATGACAAAAATGTGTAGATGTCAATATTTACAGGTTATTATGTTTTCTTTTTCCTGGTCTGGCCCATTGGATATAAAATCAGGCTGAATGTGGCCCCTGAACAAAATGAGTTTGAGACCCCTGGTTTAGATCAATAGATGATTTTGGTCGACAGCAAATGTTTGGGACTTCATAGGTTGAACACTATATTGTGGACTAGACTAGTTGAATACCCAGGTATACTGTGGCCTGTCACACTGGTTTGCCGCATGTGCAATAGAGTTTTTCAGTAGATGGAGAAGAAATGACTGGTTTAATGAACCTCCATAAAGGGACGGTGTAAGGTACATGCAGAGAGAAGACTGAGCTCAAGGATATCTTTACTATCCCTGAGGGCCACTTTGTTCTACAGCCAGCAGGAACCACATAATCATCCTGTTAGAGAAGGTTGTGTATCTTGCGATGTCAGCCAGGTGTAAGCGAGGCATTTCTGGGGCGACCCGATAGGTGAGTGGTTAGCACGCCCAACACATGGGTACATATGGCCTGACAGCAGTGAGTCTCCCGTTTGGCTGAACATTTGCTGGATGTCATGCCCCTACCATACTTCTAAACACAAATATAGCAAGAAAACAAGGTGTAATCACCAGTTGAGTTACAACATAAAACCCTCCAGAAGCCTTCATCACAAATAAACTACTTACACAAATAAGATACTTTTTCCTAAAATAGGAAAAAGTATCCAATTCAATTACAATAGATTATGTTGATTAACTGTCAATAGTAACTCTAACCCATAAAAACTCAATCTTACTGAACCCATAAAGACACAGTGATGAAAATAATCTACCAATCTAAGTTGCTTAATACGGTTGATCCTTTAATCCTGTCAATATATGTTTAAAAAAAAAAAAAAAAAGGGTGTAAAATGTAGTTATTCATCTTTCCATAGTCATCATATATGACCCATTTAGATTTTCAGAAGCTCCAGTTACTGTGGAAACACCTTCATCTTCTATAACATTGATTCACCAGTAAAACCCATAAAGTTGGATCAATGACAGTGGATGGAAACGACTGGTTTATGCACAATTAATGATGCATTTGTTGAAAAAGTACTTTTTTTTTTTCTTGAGTTTTCCCTGCTTTTCCTATAATAACCCTCATATGTAATAATACCATGATGTTTAAAGTACATGATCAGTAAATGACATATAGAAAAAAATATCAGATTTTTACTGAAAAAATGCAAAATATAGACGATGATATTATCCTCTATATATGGTGATTAATCACTGAAGAAATGTTAAGTATGGACCAAAATTTATTTGTCACACTGGGTCTTTACGGGTTAAGGGAATGAAACAGATCACAGCTCCAGACAGTTTTGCCAAATCTTGTTGCCACATCCTACCAATAAACAGCAGACATGTACCACTCTATTTTAACACTATTTAAGGAGATGTTTCTATTAAAAGTGAAGAAGAAAATGTAATTGAAAGGTGTGGTCCTGAGCTGGTTTAGTAAGTTAATTGAGTAAAGTTTATTTAGTTTCACATTTGATAGATAAGGACAGATTTGGCTACTCTGCTGCCCACAATATAAACATTAGACGACTACATTTACTCCTATCATACATCATACACAATACTTTTGTCATTTACAGTATGTATTTTTCTCAAACAACTTCCAAGCTACAGCTTTTTTGAAATCTTGATATCAAATTTTGGTATTTTTTTGAAAAACATTCATACAAAAAGGATTAATAAAAGAAAGAAAACAATCATATAAATTTCTTTTGAGGTGGAAACACAATCCATGCTGTGAATCATAAGTTACATCCAATCTATACACACTTTCCTGTACTTTCTGGAGGCCTAGCATGTGGCTTTTTGTTCCCATTGTCTGACTAATTGCAATATTTTGACAGCTTCTAAATAAAGTAGTCCACTAGTCCACATTTTCCTGTAATACATCTGTGACACTGGAGTCTTTGCATTAATTACATACAACTAATTCGCAATCCATAGCATCTGTGTAAATAACATTCACTGCACATTACAGTTCACAACTTGAACACACAGTAATTATTCATCATTATTTCTTCAGCAGCAGAAAAACACGTTGCACAAGTTTGTAAAGTTAACTATGGCGTCAGAGATTTCAAACACACAGATATTAACCTTCCCACTCACACAACAGACTATGCTATGCTATGCGCAAATTCAACAATGGAGAGTTATATGGGCCAAGGAGAGAAATAAAACACACAGAAAGAGCAAAGAACACTGCCTGTGTGTGCACAACTCAGCTGCAGGTGCACAAAACATCTACTGCACACGAGTCACCAGTGTGCTGGTATATAAACCTTCTCAAAGGTTTGCTCTGCTCATGCAGCTGAATCTAGCTTTTGAAATCAAAGGAAAAATTGGTCTTTTTACTTTATGGTCATTTTAACCCATAAAGTCCCAGTGCTATTTCTATGGCAATTACCAAGAGATGATGTCTCTTTATTTAACCTTTAAGTGACTTATCACCATTTATTATAATAACATCCTGTTTATTTGGCATTTTTTTAGTGAAAGTCTAATATTTTCATATATATATATATATATATATATATATATATAATAAACACATTTTCTGACCCCTCTTTAGCGTCACAGGGGTCCCATGGAGCCCATCCCAGTTACTGAGCTTCACATATCATCTTCTTTCACTCTCTTGGTCTTTATCATCACATCTAAAGCACATAAAGCAAACTGGACCCAAATGTAGAAGTAAGACCATGACTTAACAACCACATGTCAGAACTGTAGCTCTATTGCAACACCCTAAACCAAAATTTGGATTTCACTGTGATGTTTGGCTGCTAGAAATGACCACCGGCAGTGAGCAAAACAGCATGACAATATGGTAAAACACACAAGAACTTGAGTGTGACTGACCAAAACCAGTCAAACTGTTGGAAACTGTTGGAACTGTCATAAGTCTTGCAGGAAATAAGAAGTAATTGTTGAAAATGGGTCCAGGGGCTTGTTCCAACCTACACAGAGGAGGAACTCATCCGCCATTAGAGTACAGTATCGGTCACACGCGCCAAAGATACTGTTGTGTCACACCTCTGACCAGCAGCTGAAAATCACACACTGGGGCCGTATTCCACCCACTGACTCAATATAAACAGGGAAAAATAAAAACATGAGAGGTCTCTGAAACAGCAAGGTAGTGAGATCTGTTTTAAAACATTCATCCATTCTTCAGTTACGACCTGTCAATGAACAGAAGCTGCAAAAGAAACTGCACTACGAGGGTACACACACTCACACACACACACACACCCATAAACACTCTTCCTTTACATGTGGTTACCCCACCCCCAATAGAAGAGAGGAGCATTGTTTATGGTTAATTTTTTTGGGGGGTGGGGTTGGTTGGGTCTGGCACCACTGGTTATTTTATTTATTAATTTTCTTCTTCTTGCTAACTAACTGACAGACAGGAAAATGGACAAACAAACTCCAGCAAAAACATAACCTCCTTGGCAGAGGTAACAATACCCCTCCCACCTTTTCGGGAGGTGTGGTAAAAACTATAGTTTCCAAAGGGCTATGAGTTACCTTTACTAAAGGGAATTGTACTGTAGGACATACGCAATAATATGGTGGCAGTTCCAGAAAGCGTTCCCCTCTCGTCAGTCTGACCACAACAGAGAAAAAAGTGATTTCCTCATTGAAAGTGTGACACAGTCAGTGTTGGGTTACCCAGGCAGACTGCTGCTGGACTGTCCGACTGAATCTGTCTCACTCCTGCCAAGTATTCCAGCTGCTACTTCAGCCCAAGCTGCAATATTTGCTGCAGTGTGTCAATCCTCAGGCGGCTGAGTGGTCAGCCTCCAGCACATCACTGATAAAGTGACAGAAAGGACAGAGGCGGACATCTGATTTAATGTTTTTGTCATCGTATGACTGGCCATACATACAGTTTGCAGTTATTTTAACCACTTTAATCAAAGAGCAAAGCAACTTGACCAAAATCTCATGTCATTTCCAAACGACAGTATGTATGCTTTACAAATACACCTGGAAATGCATATTGTATTTTTTTAACTATACGTCACAGGTTTTTTTCATTGTTTAGCCAGAGTGACGTATATGTGAAATTATTAACACATTATTATTATTATTATATAATTTTGTATGTTATTTTCACACTGACAACCACTGTTGAGCATGAGCATGTTCTTTATGCTATAGTTAACTGAATAACTGTTAATATGTTACGTTAACATACCAGGCACGTTCTCAGTTCGTTGTTTACGCATCATGTACAGTAACGTTAGCTAAATGTGCTACGTTAGCATACCGTACACCTCTGCAGCCTGTTGTTCTCTATTCTATTTTTACGTCCACCAAGGAGGTTTTAAATTCGGGTCTGTTTATTTGTCTGTCAGCAGGATTAAGCAAAAAGTTCTGAACAGATTTTGATGAAACTTTTAGGAATGATCGATAATGGGTCAAGGAAGAACCCATTTGATTTTGAGCAATGAAGGTCAAAGGTCATGGTCACAGTAAAGGTCAACAGCTAAAACACATCAGTAGTAATATCGCAGGATTCAGACAAGATAGAATCTCGTAGTTTGTTTTTTTTCATTCACATCATCTCACCTGTGGACATTAGATGGGTCAACACCTATGGCTCCATCACGTCAAGTTTGGACATCATATGATGCCATATCAAACCTTGGCAGAGGTCTGCTGTCTCTGATGGCCTTGTTTATTTTAAATTGCCTTTCAAGATGAAATATCTGCTCTTGGTGTTGGATTTTATCAAATACATTTCCTCCCAAATATTAGACTTATATATGTTTTGTCCTTCTTTATCGTGCATTTTCTTGGCTGATGCAACTTATAGTCTGGAAAATATATCATTTGCAAATTTCAGCTTATCATATAGTGTTATTTTTATTGCGTACGATATAAAATGAGAGATAAAATCTACTTTTCAGCTACAAGTAATGTAGCATTTAAAAGATGGATGTGTATTGTGTAATTGCTTTCCTTAATTTCACAGTACTGTTTATTGTTTGTTGTCCATTTTGTTCTATGTTGTGGTTATTTTATATATTACTGTCACTCAGGTTATTGTCTTTATATCTTTTTGCATGCATATAACCTGTGACTGAAAACTCAATACTTAACACATATTTAACAATTTCACTCAGACAATATGATATTTATTGCATACCTTTTCTGATGTTTTATACCAGGTTTCATTCATTATAAGGTCATAATAAAGAGTGACTTGACCATTTAGAACATATTTAGTTCAGTTTCTGTGTGTGTTTAAGGGTCTAAACATATTTGCTGTATTTTTTTTCTTGTTGTATCTGAAGAAAAATGAATGAATAATACATATGTATGTTCATTTCAACTCTAAAAAGCATGTGCACAGTCCTGTGTACAATTAATCAACATTGTTATTTTAGCTGTTAGAAAAATGGAAAGTATCCCAACACTTAAAACACTGAGAACCAAATACACTCAATAGATGTGAAAAAGCAATTTTGTTTCATTTAATGCCCTCTAAATTAATCAACATGTAATTGTTTCTCTATTACCATATGATTTGCATTATCTCCATCGCACGAATCTGCATTTTTCAAAGGACAATTTAGACACACTGGACGCCGTCAAATGAGTTATTTTGTCCCATATTTTGCTGCCTTTTAAACATGATTCAAGGGACAGCCGACAGAAATTAACCATGTTGGTGATCTTTGTTGTATTTACAGTTACAGCGGGTGTTAAAATGAATGGAAATTTTCATTAACTATAAATTAGGCCAGCACATTATGAAGAAAATTGCCAAAATGTGACAACATTGATATGATATGGAAGAAATTATCCCCCCAGTGTGGTTTCATCCAATAAGTTTAATGCTGTCTAAATAAAATGTGTGTATAAATAAAATATTTTTGGCTATTTATGACAATGAAGGTCTTTAGATGACGCTGAAAATGCATATCAGTCAACATTATTATTGACAGTCAACAGTCAATAATAAAAATAATAATATTCCATCCTGCAAAAGCTTGACTCTGTGTCATGCCAGTTAAATTATGGAAGGATTTATCCACAAGCAGAGACAAGTGTAGTGTGTACGATAATGGAATTTGTTTCTGTGGCTCATGGTCGGTTGGGTTTTGGCTGTAAAACCTCACAGAGGAAGGCAGTTTTAAGTGCAACGCACATCTCAAGGTCTGAATGCAACCTTATAGCATGGCTACTGTCTGCAAAGCAAGTGCACTTTATATACATTATGAGGAGAAGCACAGCGAGGCCTTGCAGGAGTGGAGGATTTGTGGCGAGCGGTCTGACAACCGTTGCACAGCCACTTTCTAATGGAGAAAGTGGAAGGGGATGGACAGTACAGTATGAGCAAAGAATACACTTTGCTGATACACATGTACAGCACTGGAAAAAAATAAGAAACTATTGCAAAATAATCACTTTCTCTAATGTTACTATTTATGGGGGACACATTTAAGGCCCAGACTGTTAACCCTTAAAGACCCAAATGTTCACCTTTAAAGACATAAAACCTCCATATTTAACACTTACAGACCCAAATATTAACCTTTAAAGCTGTCATTACATGGTTATTTCATTAATATTACTGTGTTCTCTATTGTTATTGAATACATTGTGTGTTGGTTCTATTTAAAAAAAACCATCCGGATTGTTTTGTTTCCAGCTGTTTTTTCACGGTAGAAAAATTACTTGAGGTTGAACAACAGAATTTACCGGTACTTCCTCATACATCTCCATGACACGGTCACGAGGCTAGAATGCGTGAAGGAACCCTCCTCCATTTTTTCCAGTTTGTGCAGCAGCTACTGTAGCGCCGTCTTCTCTTGTAGATGCTAATGCTAATGCTACTTCAGATCAACTGCCGAGGACGGGCTTAACCCCACGTGGGTGACGCTAAAGTCCATCTGACGTCGGATAAACCGCCTTTTTCTGGGTCCCTCGTTCCTCTTGTTGTTTTCTGTGAGTGCGGTATGCAGCCAGTGGAGGTGACAAACCAGTCAAAGGAGCATGTGTTTAGCCTAGGATCTAGTCTGTTCCCAGTGGCCGCAAATGGTATTTGCTACGGGAGACAGACTAGATACCCTCGGATCTGAAAATCCAAAATGTACCGGGCCAATCAAATCACGAGGGACGGGATTGGAGCCCGCCCTGCCTCATGACGACACAAATACGACACGTAATGTTGTAGTCGCAGAGACGTAGCAGCTAGCACACATTGCACACATAGTAACACCAGTTGCTAGCTGCTAGACAACATGGCTCATCACCAGGAACAACCATTCGAGCTGGCTTTGGCAGCAACGCTAGGGGACGCGAGAGGAGCAGAAAACGACACTTAAGCTGTTTTTAGAAAAAAGGGCCGTTGTCGGAGTTTTGCCCACCGGGTATGGCAAAAGTTTGATATATCAGCTGGCTCCGCTAGTGGGACGACGCATGGGTCTGCACAACCCGCTGGTGATCGTTGTGTCACCCCTTTTACCCCTAATGGATGACCAGTTGCAAGAGGCAGAAAAACTGGGAATACGAGCAGCACAACTCGGCAAAGGCGACCCGGAGGAGATCCAAAGCGGCCGGTGCCAAATAGTGTACGGGAGTCCGGAATCCTGGCTGAACCGGGAATGGTTAGACCTGCTCCATGTTCATCGCTCTGATCGGTTGGCTCTGACTGGTTACCCATCCAATAGCGTGGCATTGTGTAAAGAGAAAATTTGACAGACAGCGGTTATCCCGCCCGCAAATTCGCCTAGACTTTCTAGACTCTCCCCGTAGCAAATACCATTTGCGGCCACTGGGGACAGTCTAGATCCTAGGCTAGCATGTGTTGGTAACTCAGGGTGACCCGTCAGATTCCAAAAGGAGCGTGGAAAAGTGGTTTTCAGTGGAATGACACCTTTAATGTTATGTTGTAATATCACAAAACTGGGTTAAACATACTACTGTATGTGTGGGACTACAGTAAAAATGAATATTTTTGTTTTGTTCTCTAAACTATACCAACAACATTTCTCCCAAATTTCAAATAAATATGTTATTTAGAGAATGTATTTGCAGAACATTTTCAGAAAAAAATTGGTGTTTTCAGACTAAATGAATGCAACGAAAAACAGTTCATATTGATTTATAAACAAAACAAAATAGTGTTAGAACGTGGGAAAAGTTGATAAATCAATATTTGGTGGAATAACTTTGATCTTCCGTGACATATTTCACATGTCTTGGCTTTCCTCCATTGTTGTTGGGTGACTTTATGCAGCTCCTGGGAGAGAAATTCAAAAAGCTCAGTAATATTCGATGGCTTGTGACCATCCATGTTCCTCCAGAAGTTTTTTTAAGTGGTTTCAGGTCTGCAGTTTGGGCTGGATAAGCCACAGTCTGTCATCCACACCTTTATTGACAGAGTTTGAGAACATTGTCGGAGCAGAAGTCCAGTATTTTTGGATTCCAGTTACTTTTCCTAGACTAATAACATTGGTTTTGCCTGTTGTAAGAAGACAGTGATGGTGACAGTAATGGTTTTTATACTTCCTCTTAAATAAAATGTCGATCAGATGTTTATTCATGTGTTTGTGTTGGAATTTAACAGACACAGGAACCGAATAGTTGTCATACATGTATACATGCTGATTTTTTTTTCCAAAGCTGTATTAAGGTTACTGGTTATCAAAATTACAAAAAATAATAGTGTAATTATATTCTTTTTTTTTTTACTTTGCACTCTACAGTTATCTGTCCTTACACATTACTATGCCATTTCACCTTACTTTATTCCTTTGTTTTTCTTTCTATGTGAATGTTGCTGCTGTTACAAAGCAATTTCCCATTTGTGGGATCAATAAAGTACTTTTATCTCTATGCAGGTAAAACAGTATTCAACTTCTCTTCTCTTGCACTGTCTTTTGTATTTTTACTTGCTTATGTATTTGTTATCTTTTATAGCCCATAATAAAACAAACAAACAAAAACACTGATAATAATAATCAAGTCCTTCGTAACAATAGTGCTGCTTTAAATATAAATTGTGGTGAAATACAGTCGCAATCAGCTCATTTAAAAGTGGAATTTGCTAAGATTACACTACATGAGTCTTTTTCCTATTGAGAATTACCCTATAATTATTCTAGAAACACTTAGATCAGAGTTTTCAAACAATTTAGGCTATGTTCAGACTGCAGGCAAATGTGGACCAAAGCCAATTATTTTATTTTATGTGACCTCTATCCATTCTATTAAAGGTTGAACAGCACAAACCAGATTTGTATATGCGTTCCTAAATCCAGTACATATTGGATATTTATGTCTGCCAAGGAGGTTATGTTTTGAACTTGGTTTGTCTGTTTGTTTGCTTGTCTGTCTGTTAGCAAAATAACTCAAACATTTGTGAAAGGACTTTGTTGAAATTTTGAGGAAATATTTATACTGGCATAAGGAACAAACAATTAAAGGAGTCATTTCATGGTTATTTCATTAATATTGCTGTATTCTCCATTGTTTCCAGCTGTTTTTACATGATAGAAAAATGACTTGAAGACCGTTACTTCCTCAAACACGTCCATGACGCAGTGATGAGGCGTCTGTGATTGGCTCAGAATGTGTGAAGGAACACTCCCCCCTCCCCTCTCGCTCTGTGTGTGTTTACCATCCCAGAGTAGCATTCAGCTAGGTTTCTGCCGTCGCTTGTTTTGAAAACGTGCAGGGAAAAAAACGAGGCTTTATTTCCACAGAGAGCACATGAACCAGTTTGATCCGCCATTTTTTAAAGTTTGTGCAGCAGCTACTGTGGCACCGTCTTCTCTTGTAGATGCTAATGCTAATGCCATTTCAGATTCACTGCAATGGGGGACAGGCTTAACCCCACGTGGGTGACGTCAATGTCCTCGTGACATGCAGTGGACAGACTTTTTCTGAGACGCTCATTTCTCCGTGTGGTTTTCTATGAATGTAAATACAGCCAGTGGAGGTGACACACCACGCAGCATGTGTTGGTAACTCGGGGTGACCCATTAGATTCCAAAAGGAGCGTGGAAAAGTGGTTTTCAGCGGAATGACACCTTTAAATTTTGGTGGTGATCCAGATTACTGTTTGGATCCTTTTTTTTTTTTTTTTAATTCTTAATCACTGTAAGATAGGACCAGTTTCAACATATGCATATATACAGTGACGCCACAAAATAGATAATATTCATGTGAATCCAGTGCTAAGTACAGTTTTAGTTTTCAAGTTTCAGGAATTCAAATGAGGAGTAAATAACTCACAGCATGGGGGGACTGATTTGTCTTGATCTGTGTACTTTTTCTAGTTTTTACTGCAACTTCAGTCTGTAGAGGTCACATTTATCCAACCTTCATGTCATTGAAATGCGACAAACGTCACAATTTTGCACCCCAGGAGGAGAAGCAGTGGGAAAAACATATTTTCTTTCATTAACACAGTGCATGCCTGCAGTGTCGCATTCTGTTCACACTCAAAACCAATAGAAAACCAAAACAGTATTTAATGTGAAATATGAACGAGCAGACAAAAATATCTAATTTCACCAAAATGTCCAAATTGTGCTTAAGACCTGCTATGCTCTGAACGTAGCCTGAGTTGCTGCTCTTTTATCCCAGAGTATAAATGGCAATTAAAGAAAATAGTATATACATACATATATACACACAGATACATTACCCCATACGTTTTCAACACTATTTCCACAACTTTATACAAAAAATAAAACAATGAGGTGCCAAAAAAAAGTTACTAAGTTACTTATTTTTCATTTTCATATTTCTAATAAACCAAAAATCACTGTCCTATTATGGGAAGAAAAAACATAAGTTTCTAATATTGTACACATGCTGAATATTATCAATGAAAAAGGAGCCTCTAAATGTCAAGCGAGTGCAAGAATGAGAACATTGGTGTTGCGTTATAGAAATATATCAAATTCTCCTCTGAATTTTAGAGAAATTATTACTTATTACATTATTTATCAGTAGTTATTGTTTCTTCCATTTCTTGTTGTTTGTGCTCGTTCCTGTGAATGTTCACATTTTTTCATGTATTTCTAGTTCTAGTTCTGTTTGTTCCTAGTGTATGGTTCTATACCCGAATTCGCCTGGTGTTTTCCTGTCGTCCAGGCTCTGTTGTTTGTTGTTTTTTTCTCTCTTCTCTGTCCACTAACCCCAGCCGGTCCAGGCAGATGGCCACTGTTTTTATTTTTTATTTTTATTGTAACAGAAGTTTTTCCTTCCCACTGTCACCTTGTTCCTGCTCTGGGAGGTTCAGTTGGGTTTCCTCACAGTATTGTCTACATAAGGCTTTGATTGAATGTGGTAAGTGTCTGTAGATAATCATGCTCCTCTTCATTTTCCATCACTGTGTTTTTGCACTGCTGCCACTATTGTAAATGAGCATTAGTTTACAATATTCATCTACTTTCGCTGTCTGACTCAACTGGACCACGTACATGTATATAAACAGTATTCAATTGTACAATGCACAGCGTGTACTGTAGTCACATGGATTGGTCAACTAATCAGTGCATGTGGCTAATTTCTGTCTCCAGCTGCTTGTATTGTAATGCATGTAGTAGGGCTGGGCGATATGGCATAAAAATGATCATGATTCATTTTCTTATATCATCTAATCTCAATTATTATCATGATTTTTTTTAAATATTGTGTTTAAACTGCCTATTTTAATGCTTCTGTACTGAAAAATGAAGTACCAAAAGATTAATTTGATCTTTTTTTTTTATTAACATATGATATAAATACCACAGCAAATTAAATAAAATATACATTTTAAAGTGTACTACAAAAAATATGTAGAAAAAGTATTATAAGACAGTGTAATATTTAACAGTCTTGAGGTTTTTGAGGGATACAGCATAAAAAAAATTACATTTCCGCTTGAGGATAATGAAGGTGCCAGGTATATAAACATTGTTTTTCAAGTTTCACATAAATATATAGATTCAACACCAAATATAAAATTAAGAAACAAACATTTAACAATATAAATATTGGTAATGTTTCTGCCGGGGATGTCGTACCTCAGATGCAGCCTTTTCATTAAATGCTTCAAGCCATCTTTGTCTACTGTGTTTAATGGCATCATGTCTTTTGCTCGACAAAAACAAGCGTGTGTGTGATTGTTTTCTTTGTCTTGGAATGATGCTAATATGGTGGAATGGCCTCAAAATATGAAACAATAGACTCCTACTTTGGTCGTGTGGCTGTGCAGACTCCACTCACATTTTCATGCTTTCTCCATAATCACTTGAATGGTTGGTCTGTTTGTTTGCTTGTCTGTTAGCGAAATAACTATTGAACTAACTCACATTTGTGAAAGGACTTTGGTTGAAATTTTGATGAAATATTGATACTGGCATAAGGAACAAAATTAAAGGAGTCATTCCATGGTTATTTCATTAATATTACTGTGTTCTCCAGTGTTATTGAATACATTGTGTGTTGGTTCTATTTAAAAAAAAAAACGCCTGGATTGCTTTGTTTCCAGCCGTTTTTGGAGGGTAGAAAGATGACTACAGAGTTTACCTTTACTTCCTCATACATGTCCATGACACAGTGATGAGGCGTCTCTGATTGGCTCAGAATGCATGAAGGAACACTCACCCCCCTCCCCTCTGGCTCTATGTGTGTTTACCTTCCCAGAGTAGCATCCAGCTAGGTTTCGTGCCATCACTTGTTTTAAAAACAAGCAGGGGAAAAAAAGCCTTTATTTCCACAGAGAGCACATGAACCAGTTTGATCCGCCATTTTTTTCAAGTTTGTGCAACAGCTACTGTGGCACCGTCTTCTCTTGTAGATGCTAATGCTAATGCTACTTCAGATTCACTGCTATGGAGGACAGGCTTAACCCCACGTGGGTAATGCTAAACTCCTTGTGATGTGTAGTGGACATGCTTTTCTGAGTCGCTTGTTTCTCTGTGTTCTTTTCTATGAATGGTAAATATAACCAGTGGAGGGGACACACCACGCAGTAACTCCAGGTGACCCATCAGATTCCAAAAGGAGCATGGAATAGTGGTTTTCCGCGGAATGACACCTTTAAGTGATTAAGTGCTGCCAGATTTGATGGCACCGACATCATGTTGATTTGCTCCTGTGACCTCTTTTCTCAATAATATCGTCCTCTTTGGACACTAACTCCGAGTCATGGCTTTCACTGCCCTCAGTTCCACTTTCTGCCATTCTTTCTGTTGTTTGCGTCTGTGCGTCTGGCTTAAGTTCCTGCGCCTGTTTTTATTTATCATCTTCGTCTGTTCCAGTTTAAATGTGAGCTACAGCGCCCCAAAAGTTCCAGCAGTGTAGCTCTGGTTTCATGCCCCTGGCTCACGGTTCACTCTGGGTATTAGTGGAAAAAATTACACTTCAATGCACATTTCCGCCATGTTTGATTGATGGTCGCAGATGATCACCGTAATGAACCTGAAATTTATCACGATCATTAATTGCTATCAAATAATCCCGCAGCCCTAGCACGTAGCCTATGTGAAGAACATAAACACTTTAAAAGCAGTTTGGACACAAGCAGAACCTATATGCAGTGTTTCCTCTGTATAAATTCAGCAGTGGGGCTGCAAAAAAAAGAAACTTCCATGACAACAGAGTATAACAGAGGCACAGAAGCTGGATGGGATGTTCGAAACATGTTCAATTCAATTAAATTTTATTTATAAAGCCCTAAATCACAACAAAGTCGTCTCACAGGGCTTTACAAAAACATAATCAAATACAGAGATACTTGAAAAGTCCCAAGCATCCCCTGTCTTTAGACCCTCCTTCTCGGCAAGAAAAAACTTCAAAACCCAGTGGGAGAAAGAAGAAATCTTGAGGAGAACCACATTGAAGGAGAGATCCAGTCCCATGGACGGACAGTCTATAGATGAACGTCCATTTATTTTCAGTTTCATTTTCAGCTTACAGCTCTGTGGCACATGAGTCCATTTAAGAATTTTATTTTTGAACTCAAGTTGTTAAAATACAGTGAACCTGCTCCTGTTCTCCATCACTGTGCCTCTGCTGTGGTGTAACTGTGAGGTCACGTTCACAGCACCTCAGGGAATACTGAGGCGTTTCATTAACACTCTGTAAATTACAGTGTTTGCCATAAATGAACACTGAACATTCAGAAACATTAAAATACATAACATGTGAGGTAGGGATGAACTATCGATCATTCTAGGCTGAAAAAATCACAATTTTAGACGAAACAATTTGGGGTCAAAGCGACAGTTATTTGCAGTGCTCTGAACTGACCCAGGTTTGGTTTAGTTTATAACTATTTGACACATGTATGCCGCCTGCCTACCATCCTGCCAATATCACCAATCAGAAGCAGTTTGCTGTGCCAGGACAGGTCACATGTTCTGTTTCAGTGGAGCCAAAAGTGGAGTCGGATGGTTTGACAGACAGAGATACTTCTTTTTAATTCTTTAGTTGGAATGACCACCGTTGTAAGAGCATAAAATTTTACCTATTTATACACAGAGTAGCCTACGTATAGCATGTTTAATAAATAGAACTACATTTGAAATCAATTCTTGCAGTAGAGTTATGGCATTAATTGTTTGAAAGGTATTTTGTAAGTTTCTGTGTTTGCAAATGATGCTGACCACTGAAACTTGATTTAAATAAAATTGTAAATGAAATCGTAATATCTGACAGAACGATGGAAATTCAAATGTTTCTTAAACGACTTTAGCCTTAATGTGAGGTGCCTGTTAGTTAATGTAGAAATGACTCGACAACATTTTGCAGAAATGTATCATAAATGGTTATGGAGCACACACACACACACACACACACACACTTTTTCTTTACCGTAACACCCCTAGTGTTGTATATTGCTGCGGTTAAAACTGTGAAATTTCCCCACAGGTGGATAAATATAATGTTATCAAATCTTATCTTATGTTTGGGACTGTATAAAAAAAACCTGATCTGAATACAGGGTTCCTACAGCTCAGAGAAAGTAACATTCAAGACTTTTTAAGACTTTTTTAATGCTGTTTGAAATTAGTTCAAGTCGACAATGAAGCAAAATTGAAAAGGGAAAAAACACCAGATGAATTACCTGGGCAAACTGTTTATTTTAAATAGAACATGACTTTTTGGTCCAGTTGTTGCTACATTCATGAACTATTTGCATCAAGAAGCATAAGTTTGAAATTTGTAATATTTAACACACACACACACACACACACACACACACACACACCATATAAAGGATAGTTAAAGGAATACTACACCCACAGAATTATGTGTCCTAATTTTCTACTCACCCTACATTATTTTTGTAATACAGACAGGCTAAATGTTACCAAATACTTTTTATTTCAAACTAACATGAATCTTGCTTATGTGTCTAAATTTTTAAGAATTTAGAAAATTTGATTTAAGACATTTTAATGCCATTTAAGCCCTTATTTTTAGAACAATGAATTCAATCATTTTTAAAACTTTTCATCCGCAGGAACTCTGTGAATATTGAGGCAACTTTTTGCATCAGTTTTAAATCATGTTGCTACAGTATGTTGCTACCTGAGGTCTATTGCTTTTGCCAATGCTGGAAAAAGCTTGCATTTTTCCTTTTTGGTGTAACTCTTTAATTATAAAATATTTCACTTTATTGGTTTCATTTGCTGATTTTACATCTTAATGACTGCAGTTATTCTTAAACCAGTATTTTAATAAACTCACTTTTGTTATTTATTTCGCATTTTCATCTTAATATTCATGTGCCCTTCACTTCAGAGCATTTTGAAGATACCTGACTTACATGATATTTTTTCTTAGGACAAACAACGGTGGCTCCTACACGGTTTTGTACAGTAATAGTTTAAAACACTAACAGACAATATTTCTATCAACAGCTCTAAATTTACAAGATCTGTCGAGTACGTGGATGCAAAATTCTGGCAGACGTCAGACACACATTTAAAAAGGGAAAAAAAAACAAAAACACAAGAATACAAAGAGGAATATTTCTGGAGGCTGCAAAAATAACTTCTATTTGTGGAAAACCCTGTATGTCACAAAGAAACCAGCCAGACTGAAGCTATATATTGTGTTAAAACATCATATCTCCTGCCAAACTCAGAGTTCAGTTGTCTTCTGTAAAAAAAAAAAAAAAACAGTGAATCGATCAAAGCCAAAGCTTTGTTATGTTGAAATGATGGAACTGACAGATAACACTGTCAGCTCAGGTAGTTTGACGTTTAACAGACTAAAACATGCACATGAAAATATCTGAAAAATACTAAAATATCAACAGCTCTTAAAGTTGTCACTGTTTAAAAAAAAAAAAAAAAAAAAAAAAAAAAAACTGTGGACATCCCAGAAACAGAGAGGAGACTACAGGAAGTACTGAGGCGAGTACTGCTAAAGCTGCAGAGTTAAAAATAACCACATTTCTGTACTTTAACTGTTGTTGTATTATGAACATTGCACGCATGATATGATCCTCTGCGACTGCTGTGAGGCACATTTTCGTTCGTGCTCAATGTAATTCAATAAAGATGTCAATACAGTATACATGTCTATACCTTCAGTAACCTGTGAATACAGACTGCTTGTTGGGCTGATTTCACTTCACTGACTTACCGAGAAGAGCTTCAAACAAGTTGCTTTTGAAAATCCCCATCACCCTCTGAATGGCAGTTTTCAGCTGCTCTTCCTCCGGCTTCCTCAGTTTAGTGCAGTACTCCTCCAAAAGCCCCAAGGCCCGCACCGTGTCTGCAGAGAAAGCAACACAAGACATAAACTTCTGCTTTATTTTCTGCACGTATTATAGATTGAACGTATTTACTATAATATGTAATATGTGAATTTATGTTTGGGCTGCACGATGTTAGAAAACAGATTGAAAAATGTAGAAGCCAGGCTGCTTTTAATAATGATTTAAATAACCACCTGAACTGAGAAATACATTTTATCTTGTTACTGCCTTGAAATTTTTTTTATTTATTTATTTATTTTAACATGAATTGTTTTGTTTGTTTATTGTATTCATTTTATATTTTTATGAATGGAAAGTCCTGCAGTTTTTCAGTGGGGATGCTCCACTGCAAGCATGAATATATAAAGTAAAAAAAAAATAAATAAAATTTTAATTAAAAATTAATTAAGAAAAAATGGCATTGTGACTTTTTTTTTTAACCCTGCAATATATATTGCGATATGAAAAAATACTCAGGAGTATATAACAGCTGTGTGGTGGTGACACAGATGATCAAACAGATTAGTGGTCGACACAGAACATACGTATCAGTGTCATCCTTCTTGTACTGTAGCTGAAATAATTAAACAAAATGATTAATTACAAAAAAAATAAAGAAAATGTATAAATGAATGAGACAAATATGTAAAATTTAGAAATGCATAAAAATAAATAATTAAATTTTTTTAGAAAATCAAACACATTTAAAATACATTTAACAAAACACAAATATATACAAATACATGTAAAATATATAATATCATAAATAATAATGTATAATAAAAATAATTCCAGCCTTGCACTTTGAAATTTTACACTCCAGTAAATGGAGAATACATTTCAAAGTGATCCAGGATCCAGGATCTCTTCCGGATCATCACCAAAATCTAATAATTTGTTCCTTGTGACACCCCCAATATGTCATGAAATTTTCATCAAGATCCGTCCATACATTTTGGAGTTATCTAACTAACTAACTAACTAACTAACTAACTAACTAACTAACAGACAAACAAACTCTGACAAAAAACATAACCTCCTTGGTGGAGATAATAATGAAAATGAATAAATGAAGTAATTCCACATGACTGATGTTACTTTTATTTCTAGCAGTGAGCCTTGGTTTTGGGTGATTTTCTCTTGTTGGTTTTGGGTGATTTTTCTCTTGTTGGTTTTGGGTGATTTTTCTCTTGTTGGTTTTGGGTGATTTTTCTCTTGTTGGTTTTGGGTGATTTTTCTCTTGTTGGTTTTGGGTGATTTTTCTCTTGTTGGTTTTGGGTGATTTTTCTCTTGTTGGTTTTGGGTGATTTTTCTCTTGTTGGTTTTGGGTGATTTTCTCTTGTTGGTTGTTCATTTTTCAGTCTTGTTACCAGTGACTCACTCCAAACTGGTTCAGAATGATTGTAATGTGCTCAGTGTGTGTCAGGTTTTATTTAAATTAAATGACAACATGTTGATCTCATTTGTCGCCTACATTAACAGGACCTGCCATGTGACTACCGTGCACATGCACATTATGACGTTGATGCTCAAACAATATATTGTGCAGCTCGAGTATTGAGTGCTGAACTCTGAACATTATCCCAGTGGTTGATTTATATGAATGTCAGACCCCCACCATCCTATTTGAAAATCTTCAGAAAAATTTGCAGTGTAATATACAACAGGTTGAAGTAATTCTCCACTGTTTCCAGATGTTGTCTATTTTCCACCTGACTGCCTTGATGCTGTTTAGGATGTAATGACTTACCAGTAAACACATGATATAACAAGGGTGCAGATTAGCTCTGTGGTAATAGGCACACTAATATTTAGTGCCACTGCATCAATATACACAACTAGATGAAAAATGCACATGTAAACATGTATTTTATTAATTATTTCATTAAGTTTGTGTTTCACACACCATGGGGTATCAGGGTGGGTTTCTCTGCCACTATAACATGCAAGTTTTTTGTGGTAAAAATACTGTAGTAATACTGCTGCTGAGTAAACATTTAGATATTAATGTTGAAAAGATGTGAATTTTTTCAAAGCACAACTTTGGGCAAATGTTGAGCACTTGTATTTAAAGATTTTATTTTTATATGCAGTATTTACTAAACCAGACAAGCAATTGAATATTGTTTTAGTAGAGGTCTGAGATAAATGGTGGAACTCTGCTACTTTTGTTATAATGAAATACATCTGTCATTTACACACTGATATATGGGAATAAAATGACATTTGACGATGTTTGTGTCTGAAAGTCTACGGCTGACGGTCTACGGTTAAAGGTCTACGGCTGACGGTCTACGGTTAAAGGTCTACGGGTGACGGTCTACGGCTGACGGTCTACGGCTGACGGTCTACGGCTGACGGTCTACGGCTGACGGTCTACGGCTGACGGTCTACGGCTGACGGTCTACGGCTGACGGTCTACGGTTGACGGTCTACGGTCTACGGTTGACGGTCTACGGTTGACTGTCTACGGCTGACGGTCTACGGCTGACGGTCTACGGCTGACGGTCTACGGTTGACGGTCTACGGCTGACGGTCTACGGCTGACGGTCTACGGCTGACGGTCTACGGCTGACGGTCTACGGCTGACGGTCTACAGTTCATTGTAGTAAAACTGTATTTTGTCTTAAATTATAAATGATTAACTCATACAAACAATTGGTTCATTTTAAATAGTTGAGTAACATTTTTTTTTACATTAAACTTTTTAGATGAACAGGAAATAATACAATATTGTCTTTATAATGTTGTACAGTACACCTGTATCTCATGTAGTAATATCACAAAGCCCTAGTGAACAGTACGTACAAAATATACTGAGCTGCTGCATCGTTGTCGTCCATATCGTGGCTCCACGTTATCCTACTTCTACTACGTCTGCTTCAAATCTGCAGTGTTTATTTACCCATCATCCTTCTGTGGCACTAACCAGTCATTTTCCTTCACACTTGGCTCATACTTAGGCCACATGAGGAGCTGCAGAAACTGACAGCAAAGCACCGTCTGTCTGAGAAAACTCTATGGCAGGGGTGTCAAAGTCATTTTAGTTCAGTGGCCACATAAAGCCTAATAGAATATAATGTGGACCGGACACATAAAACAATATAAATAATAGGATAAGAATTTTTTGAGGGAAAAAAAGTTACATTTCTTCATGTAAATGTGTACGTCTGAACTGTACTCAACTGTACTCAACCTGTACATTTTTAAGAAGAATAAGTGCAATATTAATAATATTCCCCTTTTTTAATACATGTGAATCATAACTTATAGATCACAGTGGGTCTACAAATGCACAAAACATTAACAGAGAATATTATTAAAATCACCCATACTTCATTTAAGACATTTCAAGTTATTCTTTGTTTTTTTGGAAAAGACTATAGTCTGTAACTGTAAAAATGTTTGTGTAATTTAACTTTTTTAGCACGGAAACAAAGAGAAACATTTGCAGTTTTCATCATTTATAGGTTAATATATTATTATTTTATGGCTTTGACCCATTTTAAATTAAATTGACCTAAAATTATTTAAACATCCTTGACTGTTAATGTCTTCAGTGTAATTTTTGCATTTCACAAATTCATCTCACGGGTTGAATTTGGCCACAGAGCCACATGTTAGACACTTGTAATGGTTGTTTAAGGTGAGACATGGGAGACAAAAACAAGACATTTTTCATCATGTGGGTAATTTTGAGATTTTAGACTACTGTTCTTTCAAGCTAAAGAAAAAGCTATGCAATTTATGAGAGCAAAACAAGCCCTTTCCTCACTGAAAAACACTGAAAAACAGACACATCCTGGACATGAGTTTGGAAGTTTTGAAAAGTGTTGGGGTTTTTTTTGGGGGGGGGGGGTTTCAGACCAGGTTGATGCATTATCTCGACCAGCAGATGTTATGTTATCATTGGGGTTTGTTAGTTTGTCTGACTGTTAGCAACATAACTCAAAAAGCTAGCGACGGATTTCAATAAAACTTTCACAGAATGTGCAAAGTGACAAAAGCAAGAAGTGATTAGATTTTGGGGTAAACCTGATCACTGTCTCGATCCAGGATTTTTTTTTGAAAGGATTTTTTTACTATTGGGAGATAGAGCTAGTTTTGACAGAAATGGTTCAAATCTGTGCTCTCCAAGTGCTTTTCTAGTCTTTATATTTAGTCATTTGATATGGAATGACAGCGGAGGACTGCAGGGGGAAAGAGTGTATTTTCATGTTCTTTTTTTTTTTCCTTAATTCTGGCTCATCTAGCTTTAACCCATATTGACCCAGCACTACTTTTATTTCAGTTCCCAAATGACATTTTCTCTACATCTAACCTTTCCTAAATTATTTGTCTCCATTTATTATAATATCCACTGTATTTTGAATTGTATCAGTAGAAATCATATATTTTCCTGTCTCTAAATGTACTGATCATACAAATATTCATAAAAGCTCAGATTAGAGTTGAGTGTTATTACATCAAAAACCATTAAAAACCAAGTTAGAATGTCCATGTGGGCCCCAGAAGGGTTACATTTGGGCTGCATGTAAGGGTCACACATGGATTTGTTCAGTTTTCATGGTGACCCCACATGTGTTTACCCATATACAGGGTTCCTACAGCTCAGGGAAAGAAACATTTAAGACTTTTTTAATGCGATTTGAAATTAAATTTAAGACCAAGACGACAATGAACCAAAATTGAAAAGGGAAAAAACACCAGATGAATTACCTGGGAGCAGTTTTACCCACCTGTTTATTTTAAATAGAACATGACTTTTTGGTCCAGTTGATGCTACATTCATGAACCATTTGCATCAAGAAGCATAACCATAAAATTTTGAATATATGACACTCACCGTATAAACACACATTTGCAAATACTACACCCACATAATGATGTGCACTCATTTTCTACTCACCCTGAATTATTTTTGTAATATAGACAGCCTAAATGTTACTAAATACTTTTTATTTCAAACTAATCTTACTCATGTGTCCACATTTGTAAGACTTTTTGAAAATTCCATTTAAGACATTTTAATGCCATTTAAGGCCTTATTTTTAGAACAATTCATTCAATGACTTTTAAGACTTTTCAAGGATCTGGAGGAACCCTGATATAACAATCAGAATCTCTTTAATGTCATTGTACCAAGTACTATGAAACTAAGGTTGAACTCTCTGTTTCAGTGCAAGAAGTTTTAAAAAAAGAAATATCACTAAAACAACAACAAATATCAGTAAAAGGCACAGTTATTTACAAATTTAAAAAAAATTAAGATATTGCTAATTTGTAAAACATAGAATTTAAGTTGTGCAAATTACATGAAAAGTATATATTGTGGGATAAATAGAGTGGAAAAATAAGTAATATGAGATATCCAGATCTGTGATTCTGATTCTAATATGGGCAAAAATATGTGAGGGTCACCATGAAAACTGCAGACCAACCCAGATGGGACCTTTATATCCAGCCCAAATGTGACCCTTCTAGGGCCCACATGGACCTGTTGGCTGGGAACTGATGAAAAAGTCACTTTTTTTTCAATAAAATATATCATTAACTGAATATAAACCAAGTGCTATTGATCAGACTCCTTTGGTTTTATTGGTGAACCAATGTTGTAGAAGATGACAGTGTTTCCATGGTAACCACAGAGCCTCTGTACATCCAAATGGGTCATATCATATGACCATGAAACAACGACAAGCTGGATTTTACACCAATTACTAACACGTATTGATAGAATTAGTGGATCAACAGGTATTAAATATTTAAGATCAGGAGATGGTTTTGGTTGCCAGTTGGTGTTTGGGTCTTTATGGGTTTTACTCAGCCCTACCTTCCAACCCGTGTCCTAACCCTGACCCTAGGTTTGTCTAACTGGATCTCTACCTCCAATATGTAAGTTATGAGGAGTCATTCACATCTGACATCTGATCAATTATTGCACCCATAAAATACTTAACATATCTCGCCTATAACATATGAAACAGAGAAAGATTACATTTTCTATCAATCCCCAAGTTTGAAGAGAAACTGTTCACCCTACAAATGTAAAATGGAATAACAATTTTCAGCTTTTAATGTTATAATCCCACAAATGTAATAGCAGTTGCCAACCACAAATGTAATTCTGTGTTTTTCCTCCATTTGTATTTGTAATTAAACACCATTTAATCTGGCAAGTATCCAAAGGCTGAAGAAAAAGAAAGAAGATGATTGAATAAAATGACTTAAATATATGTGATGTACAAATTTCATACATTTGTGGAAGGTGAAGATTTTTACCATCCCACAAATGTTGTATAAATCTAGTAAAATTCCCATAATTATTGCATTTGTGGGAAATTAGGGATTACATTTGTAGTTGCCGACTGCTATTAGCTATGTTTGTGGGAAAGTTATACAATTTTGAGATTATTGCATTAAACAGCTGCAAATTATTATGATATTTTCTAGTTATTACATTTGTGGGGAGTTATTAATGTATGTTGGTGGGGGGGGGGTTAACAGAAGCCCCCTGGTTACCTGTAGCAGACAGACTAACTCACCTTTTTTTCTGACAGGCATGGTTGGCTCCGTGTAAACTTGACTCTCAATAAGGCTTACAGTTAAGTCTTGTTTTAGTCCTCCTCTTCAGTGCATGGTTTAAAAGTTGCTTTCATTGAGATGAGGGGAAAACTGTAAGATATATATTTGTAACTCCCCCCTCTTTTTCAAGTGAAGAGGAAGGAAGTAAAAAATAAATAAATCAGAAGCTTCCAAGTTTGAAGTCCCAGAAGATCATCCACATGGAGTCTGTGCCAAATAATAACCAATACTTAGACCCTGGTACAATGAAACCACAGGTGTCTCTGCCCTAAAATGACAGTATATCATAAGAATATAAACTCCTGTCCCTTGAAATGTTGTATGTGAGATTCAATTGTCTGTAGTTGTGAAAAATCCGCCTAGTTTTACTGCAAGGAGGGGTTGTAGTTCCACTTTAAAAAAGCATCCTTTGGCTGAGGAGCTGGATGGCCCAAGAAGTGCCTTGTCATGACTGATCCAAAGAAGCTCTCACTCACATATAAGATAGGTTACAAAGCAAAGCTGGAGACTCCAAGCTGTTGAGCCTCCATGCTCGGATGAAGAAAAGCTGGTTTAGTGTCCCATGGCAGGTGGATCTGAGGCCGGCCTGGGTTAACGCACTCTGCTCGGTCCCCAGTGACAGACAACCGGTGTGATGAGGCGTTCCTCGGTGTCTCCCCAGTCTGAAGAACAGCTCCACATCATTTATCCCTCCTGACAGTAGTCCATACCTGAAGTTTCTTTAACCTGCCCGTTGTGCCAAAACGCACCACGAACGGTCCCGCGTGCGTCAAAGGGTGCCAAAAAAATAAATAAAAAAAATCCCAGAGAAATCGTAATAATCCTGGCGTTTTTTATTTTATTTTTTTCCTCTTCTTCTTCTTCTTCTTCTTTCGTTTTGTAGAAAATGTCAGCTAATACACAGTCTCTTCAGAGTTTGTCTGGAGGTTTGGACTTATGCAGGGACGTGTGTATGTGTGTGTGTTTGTATGTGTGTATGTGTGCCCCCCACGAGGCGGTTTTTGGGCATTTCATGGAATTAAAAACACACTCCAAACGTTGCCAATGGATGCTACTCACCGTGCGTGAAAATAAAAAGGCATGTTAGCATTCAGGCTAAATCAGCAGCGGTGCCAAATGAAATGATGCTTTCCCAGTGCGACGCCTGGCTGTAGGAAAAGACCTGGCTGCCAACTGTGGGAGAAAACGCATGGCTCTCAAATGTCCCCATCTATTTTCATATTCCGTCAAATGGTGTGCGTTGACTGGGGAGGGGGGGTCCAGATACAAAAACACAACTGTCCGTGAGAAGCCTCCAGCTGCCACATCTCTTTATTTCTTAAGCAGGTACTGTACAGCAGCGTTAGCCATATGAACTGACAGCATCAGCAGCAGTTTTAAGCGCGAGCATCAAGTGTGCAATGACGAGTGGAGCCACATCCGGTTAGAGATTTCACAATAAGAGGCAACATGGATCGAAAGGTTTATGTAACAAATGCACACGTCTGGAGACAGATGATCTTAACCCATAAAGATCCAGTTCTAGTTTTGTAGCAGTTCCTGCATTAACCCTTTCATGCGTGAATTTTCCTGAATGTATTTAGACGTGGGGGAAAAAAACGTGATTGAAAAAATGTATGAACCTGTTTTTCATGGAGTTACAAACGTGCATTCATTTGGACACCATGCATTAATTTTTATTTATTTTTTTTTTCCATGCATTCATCTTTGAAGCAAAGACACATATGTCTTAAGTCTCCACCCTTTCCGGGAGACTCGTGACACCTGAGATCGGAAAATGAATTAATGGTATTCAATGGGAAATAAAATGCTAAAATCGTACCTGGTTTGTCATGTGCCCTGAATCACACACATGTTGTACCTCATAATAAATAAATAAAAAAATATATTGATGTGCATTTCAACTGCTTCTGTTAACCAACCACTGATTCATTTTCGAGTAAAACCCGTTAATAATTTATCTTATTTATTGTTTTGCGTTGTTTTAATTAAAAGGCAGGTATTTTCCTATATTTATGTCACTAATCATAAATGTTCTGATCGATGTTAAGTCAGAAACAGAAGAAACTGAAGGGGGGGGGGGGGGTTACTATTTCAACAAAATATACCATTAACTGAACATAAGACAAGTTTCCCCATTCACTGTCAATGATCCAACTCCATTGGTTTTTACTGTGAATCAATGTTATAGAAGATGAAATGTTTCTCTATATCTAACCTGTCCTAAGTATTTATCTCCATTTATTATAATATTATCTTCCAGATTTCACATTTAATTCACTTAAATTGGATATTTTTCTGTATTCAATTAACTACAGTAAAATATTCATAAAAGTTCAGATTAAAGTTGAAGGTTTTTGCATCAAAAACAGAGAAAACTAAAGAAAACATGACTTTTTCAGTCAAAACTGTTTCCATTCACTGTTATTGATCCAACTCCATGGGTTTTACTGGTGAATCAATGTTGTAAAATATTATGTTATTTTCATGGTAACTAGGGAGTCTCTGAACATCCAAATGGGTCATATCTGATGACCATGAAAAGATGACAAACAGCATTTTACACCAATTATTTACATGTATTGATAGGATTAATGGATTGACAAGTAATTAAACAGTTTAGATCAGGAGATACTTCTGATCACTGGTGGGTTTTTAAGTTTTTATGGGTTAAAATTCTACATAAAAAGACAAACTAAAAGAAATACAGAAGTGTCATTTATTTATTAATGTATTTATTTATCCACTTTGTTTGCATGTTTCTATGTATGTAGTCATTATGTTCCATGTGATAGGTTCAATGCATTATATCATATGCAATGACATTATTTAATATTTTTCAGCAAAGAAAAAAAGACAATAAAACACATTTTGCTTTTAAATCAGACACACACACACACACACACACACACACAGCTCCTAAGTGCTTTTCCATTCAAACACTTTAGACTACTTGTGTTCTACTTCAATGTTTCCATTTCACTGCTAATTTATACTTATAGTTAGTAGAAAATATTATATTTTACACAGTTTGACTCTTACTTTTTTTTTTTTTTTGCAATTATTTTATGTGATTTTATTTCATTTTTATTAATGTCTATTAAATTGTGGCACTGTGTTTTTAGTGAGGAGGAGTGTTTGTTGTAGCAGCTGTGACAAAGAAGAATAAAGTTATCTAATCTATTCTATTATTAAATAAACTAAAATTTGTTACGGTAGGGTAAAAAATGTCTATATCTGTATAATATGATGCAGATTTATATTATTCCATACAGTGCTAAAGCATGTAAAACTCATCCAAATTCACAATATTCAACATTAAAGTAATTCATTTATCATCACTTCCATTTTTTTTTTTTTTAGTACTTTTGAAAAGACACAAAGAAAAATGCTTAATATCATATAGAAAAAAAGATGCAAAAAATTACACAAACATTAGGTGAAATAATCCAATAATGAACAGAGTTGGAACAAATAATACAAAAGTAAAATAATGCCTCATGAAAATTAAGTCAGAATGAGGATACAATGAGAATATGAAATAAACAGTCAATAGATTCATGAATAAGTCAGTTTTAACTCTTTAGAAATTAATCACATTGGAAGAAATGTAATGATAAAATAGTTTTGAAAAGAGGCATTTTCCTGCGTTACTAGTGTTATTATACAAAGTGTAAAATTTTCTGGTAATATTCCTGTGTTTTTACCAGTACCATATTAACAACACTATCAATAAAAATCCCAAAACTACCAAAATTAACAATTCAGGACTTTTACTTGTTTTGGAGGATTTCAACACACAAGTAGATGAGTATGAATATGTATATGTTTATTTGAGTAATACATATATTTTGTTTATTATCGAACGTACTCAAATTCTAAATATAATGTTATGTAGAAATTGATAGAAAATGCATTTTAATATATATATACCTTTAATCCTAATTTTTCATATTTAATTTTACACAATTAAATGTCCAAAAATCCATATTTGTGAGTTCATGGACATATTGTCATGCTTTCTTAATTGTTTTATGCAGCTTCTGAAGCAGCTCAGTATTGTTTAAAGGACATTGAACATCATTTTTTTATGAGTATATGGTTAATTTTTCTTGCTAGAGCTGCATATATGTTTGGATTTTAATCAGAGATTAACTAAATTTACATATGAGATATTTTAGGTGCTGATAATCAGTTCTGGTTATACTTCATAGTCTCAAATGGAAGCTTTTTTTATTATTATCATCATCAAATATAATAATAATAATAATAATAATAATAATAATAATAATAATAATAATAATAATAATAATAATAATAATAATAATAATAATAATATCTTTATTTAGTTATTTTGTAATGTTTGTTTTTTAAGTTCCTTGTCCTTATTGTGAAGATCGTCTCCTCTGACTTCAGGGTGAAATGTGGTGAAGTCGACGCAGCTGTTTAACTTACCTTAGCAACGCACAGGCTGCTCTCTGGTTAGCTGGCTCCCATCTTGATTGACAGAAAGCAACAGCCAATCAAATCGTGAGATTTCTTGTCGCATCAGGGCGGATCAACCAATAACAAAACCTTAAACCTGTCCGAAGGTAAGAGTTGAAATACTGCTGCACTAAAAGTACTGTCAGAAAAAAGTACATGTTGTTTAGTGTAGTATCATGAATGATGAACAAGGCTTTACAATTATTATTATTATTATTATTATTATTATTATTATTATTATTAATAAATCATAAGGTGCATTTCACTGCAATAACAATAAACCTATTCATATATGTACTCTGCAAGTACTTTTTTTATTATATTAATTTCGTGAGTTTTTTTTAAATTCACATTTCGAACGATGCTTTCTGTTTTAAATACAGTAAATCGTTGGTTTTAACCCTGAAGCTGATTAATATCTGAGATTTAATGTCATATTTAGCTCAACAGCGCCATCTGACGGTTATTTGATGACATTACAGCTGCTTGTCCTATAAGATTATAACGGAGACATTATGAAACCTTGATTTAAATGCAAGTTTGGTCAGGAAAATGCACAGAAGTTTTGTTTAATTAAACGTTTTGTCAATAATAATAAGAAGAAGAAGAGGGGGAAGAATTATTCTTATTCGCTTTGATAAATATTTGTATATCTTCTTTATACTTAATCCAATTAAACCATAATATTCCTTAAAAAAAAGTCACACATTAGGCTCAGAAACTCAGAAAATAGGTTAAATGTTTGTGGTAATATATACCTTTTTAGGTAATAACAGGGACGATTTTGTCAACACATAAAGCTTTTTTTTTAGTTTATCTGAAATGTAAATTAGAAATTGCATATATATATAGTTTTCACTTAACATGAAGAGGATAAACAACTACAGAGCAGTGAAAAGCCTTTGAGATGTCATAACAAGTACTTTAAATTTGTTCCAATAAGATAATTTACTTCGTAGCTGAAAAACACCTATAAAAACCTAAATATGAAGTATAAAACACCATAAACGGTTATTGGCTTCAGGATGTAATACAACTTCTAGACGCTGTAGTAGTAGTCAGTGGTATTTGTTTCCTTCCTTTTTGATATGTCACAAATAGGTTTAAAGTTTTAAAGTCTTACACAACCTAATCTGCTTCTGTATTTGTTGCTCAAAAAGTTGAATGATTTGGTCAATTATTTCTGTTTTGAGGTAAATATAGTTTCATCATGTCTATCTCAAATTCACCCTGTGTTTAAGTAAAATACATGAATCCTTCTATCTTAATCAAACTATTACTACACTAGTGAGTTACACTAATACTTCATGTGTTAGTGTATATGAATATACCCAATAGCTACATTCATTTAAATCAATGAGTATAAACTCAAATTGATATGAACTAATATAAATTATTATGCATACTATATAATACTAGGTTACAACAGCAGAATAGCTGCCTCTGCCAAAGTAAAACTAACACAAAAGAGTATTACTGAAGTATTATGACCTAACATCCTAATGAGACGTAGCAAGGTTATTTTATTTATTTATTTATTGCTCTGTAGGGGACAAGACATTTACAGCTTTACTTAAAACACTGTCCACAGAAAAGATATATTCCTTTTTTATTTGAAATGTATCTGAAAAATTGTTGCATTATGTTATTTTTATTTTATTTTTTTCTTAACTTATGTGTGATTTAATTGTCACGTGTGAATGGTTATGTTTTGTGTTCGGTTTGGTGCCTGTAGTGTGTCAGGACAGTTATTTAAAGTAAATAAAGCCAGATCTTTTACTGTCTTGGTGTCAGGAGGTTATATTGTTGAATAATGTTGTACTTTTACTTTCTCTTTCTTTCTCCCTCTATCTAAATTCCTATCACCCCTAATCAGTCTATATCCTATAGCTTGCCAATGACCTAGAATGGATCTCATTACATTTTGAGAAGTAGGTCAAAGTTCATTTTTTTAATTAGGGTGCCGAGCACGTGGTGCTGTCCCTTATATATACCATATAAAACGTCATACCCTTTTTTTTTTTCAAAATTCTTAAGAATGTGACATTTATGAACAAATCATTCATCATAACTAGCTAAACTAAATGCTTAATATGGCATATGTCAGTCAAAGTAAATGTTTTCGGCTATTTTAGATCCAAGGTTGGCATATGACTGTGAGTTTGGTGAATTTTAGACACTGGGGGGGGGGCGCTATAAACACTGAAAATGTATATCTCTTAAAAAGCTTGGTGTATTTAAAAAAATCATCTTGAAGCACTGAGCATGTGTACCAAATTTCACGCAGTTTGGATGAAAATTCTAGGAGTAACGAAAAAAATGTTTTACAGTTATCGCGATTTTACTCTGAAAAAAGGTCTAGGCGGAAGTGGGCGTGGCCTCTCTCATGTGATTCAGTACTGTTCAGAGAATCTGTGGATGTGTGTGTTTTGAATGTGCGACGTACGGTTTGTGAGTTATAGCCCGAAACGCTGTTTTTTTTTCTGGTATAAAGCCACCTTCTGGTGTACATGTGTGAATTTATTCTGTGTATAGATCTCAGTCTAAGTGGAATGACTGGGGGCCTTATATTTTTTTGTACTGTGTTGATTTATGTCTCATCATCTGAACCCGCTTTATCCACACTAGGGTCATTGGGGGTCTAATCCAGCTACAATGGGTGTAGGTGGGGTACACCCTGTATGAGTCTCCAGTTCATCTCAGGGCTGAACATATATAGACAAACAATCACTCTCACATTCACACCTATGGACAATTTATATTAACTAATTAACCTATCAGTGCATGTGTTTGGATGGTGGGAGGAAACTGGAGAAAACCTAAATTCTGTTCCCTTCTTTTATACTGTGTATAATAATTACTTCCACTTTATTTATTAAATTAGATTACTATTTTATTACCTTAGATGTTTAAGAATGCCTTGCTTTTTGTTTTTTTCTCCACATATTATTATGCTGCTCACTGATGTCTTGAATTGCTCCTCGGGGATAAATAAAGTCATCTAAATCTGAAATCCCACACAGAAAGGTCTGGTGTTAGAAGTGAACCAGGGAATATCTTGCTACAGTATGAGGCATAAGTGCTCACCACTGCACCACCCGCCCTGTTTTTATGTTGTTTTTTTTTATTTGGTGTCTGCTTTGTGTGCTTTAAAAAAAAAAACTACAACCAAATTTCCCCCTTAGGATCAAATACATTTGAAATGAATTGGGTTAAATATGTGTTTGCTGTGCATGGTACCACACATTTTTGTTTTTCCTTCCACTATGTCTCATTAATTGTATTACTAATGTGAAAAAAAATGAAAATGGTTTTAAAATAATATACCATTTATTAAAGACTTGATCAATAATCACATAAAATGGGAACAATGGGACTAGAGTTAAATCATTACTGTGCAAATTTAAACAATATGCTTCAATCCAGATCATAATATTTTAACTCTTGTCATGTACTCTTTATGATTTCCTCCTATAAATAAATTACCTTTATCAAGATGACACATTATATATGACATTTAGATCATACAGATGGACCCATCTTCTATAATAGTGATTTGTCCAACAATAATCATCAGTTTTACACACACAGATGATTACGTCGGCCTCTCTATGTTTCATCTGATGCAAATTTACACTTTCATAACCTTTTTTTTTTTTTTTTTTTTTTTACAACCTCATTTTGACATGCTTTTGGCCATCAGTAACATTCTCAGAGGTAAAACATCCTCCACCCATTCGCCATCAGACTCCAGCATCTTCTGCCATAAGTTGGCTTCTTTTTTTGTCGAATCCATCCAAAAAACATCCACTCCATAACTCTTTCCTGTACAGAAAAAAAAAACACACAAAAGCATAAATTAAAGACAGAAGAAAAATGCTCTTTGAATGAGTTTAAAATGTTGACCTCAAAAATCACATGAACTGGAGAGAAAAGGCATAGATTATAAACTACAGAACATAAAATTGACATAAAAGATTCAGCAGAAGATGAAAACAGCGTGAAAGAAGCCAACACTATGAAAATAACATCAGACGTGGAACAAGGCAAAAAGAGAAAACAATTAAAATCACATAAAAGATGTATCAAGACAAAAAATTATATAAGAAAATGATGTAAAATATGTAACAACAAAGATGCAACAAACTGAAAATGATGTAAGAGACGAGAGTAAAACAGCATAAAAAGTGTGTTTGGTTTAAAAAAAAAAAAACAAACAAAAAAAACCCCCAAGTATTCAGAGAATGCCTAATGTTGTCTCTATTTTGTGCCAATCTCAAGTTTCTATGACAACCTGTTCTTGAATTAGAGCCAATAATGTGATTTTGACCTTTCTGCTAAATGTGACCTTTGACCTTTTACAATATTGATCATTTAGTTATCTCTATATATGCGTCATTATGATACTATATCCTGTATTGATTAAGTTATAGCATGATATGTCTATGCTTGACACACATAGTGTTACAGACGTTAATTTTGCAACATGTCACCTTTGACCTCCAGAGATCTCAAAAACTGTTGGTCATAGGTGATAACATAAATTATGAGATTTGTAGAAATCTTCATTCTGCATCCTTTGGTACCAATCTGAAAGTTCTGTGACCCTCGGTTCTTGAGTTATAATTGATAATGTAATTTTGTCCTTTTAGCTAATTGGGACCTTGACCTTTGACCTTTATTCACATGGATCATTGCATCTGATGCGCATTAGCTATATGTATATGCCCACATGCCCACACACATGATGAAGACCCACACACACCATGAAGACCCACATACACCATGAAGACCCACATACACCATGAAGACCCACACACACCTGACATGGACCCACACACACCTGACATAGACCCACACACCTGACATGGACCCACACACCTGACATGGACCCACACACCTGACATGGTCCCACACACCTGACATGGTCCCACACACCTGACATGGTCCCACACACCTGACATGGTCCCACACACCTGACATGGACCCACACACCTGACATGGACCCACACACCTGACATGGACCCACACACCTGACATGGACCCACACACCTGACATGGTCCCACACACCTGACATGGTCCCACACACCTGACATGGACCCACACACCTGACATGGTCCCACACACCTGACATGGTCCCACACACCTGACATGGTCCCACACACCTGACACGGTCCCACACACCTGACATGAACCCACACACCTGACATGGTCCCACACACCTGACATGGTCCCACACACCTGACATGGACCCACACACCTGACATGGACCCACACACCTGACATGGTCCCACACACCTGACATGGACCCACACACCTGACATGGTCCCACACACCTGACACGGTCCCACACACCTGACATGGACCCACACACCTGACATGGTCCTCACCTGTCCCCAGTCCCAGTCTGATTCCTCCTATGAAGTGGTTGTTGAGTCGGTCGTGGTCCCACACTGTGATCTCCACACAGGCCTCTCTCAGGTCCTCAGGTCTGAAGCCGTCATACACCATAGTGTGGTTGAACATGGGGTTGGCCGTCCTCTTCACCACGCGGGTCTTCTGGCGACTCTTCCGGCTGGTGTCAGGAAGGACGGTGCTGCAGTGCAAATACAGACTGGTGTCATTAACCGTTAGGATATGAACTCCTAAAGCTTCAAACAGAAGAAACATGAGACCAAAATAAACCAGTAGAACCTGATGTGACATGTAATAATAACCTCTAATTACGAAAAAAAAAAGAAAACTTTTAATAAGCAACTACTGTGAGCCTGTAATGTGTTGGCAGAGATGCTCAGAGTAAGTGTGTACTGCAGGTAATGGGTTAATTGCACTGACATTTTTAATCAGATTAATCATAGTGATAGACTAATTCACATTAATGCATTGACTTTGACATATATATTCAAGAAATCACTGAAATAAATGCATTAAAATGTCCAAAAAACACGCAAAAGCATATATATATATATATATATATATATATATATATATATATATACTGTATGCAATTAACATGTTGAACACCTTCAATAAAACAACTTGAAATAAAACAAACGTAAACAACTGTTCCATTTAATTAAATTATAATTTTTAATAAAAATCAATCATGATGATGGATTAATTTGCATTCATGCATCATTTTGACAGCTCTAATATATTTTCAAGAAATCACTGAAAACTATTTCCTTTGTTCCATCTCAGTTTAGACACACAAGGTCACAATGCAAAGGGAGATAAGACCATTTTCCAGGATACATTAATCATTTTATACTGTATATTTTTTCATGTTTTCCATGACTGAAAACCTGGTCAAACATTTTCCAGCTTTTCCAGGACACATAGGAACCCTGTTTATTGTAGAAACTATCATGTGTTTGACATAAAAGTGTGGTCCAGTGGAAATGTGGAGAGGTTCAACAGCCTTGTATCCACTTTTAATTTTTTTTTTAACCATATCCTACCATTTGACAAACGGGTCAATAATAACTCCTCTGGCTGGTGGAAGGTTCTTGCAGTCTTTCACCCAAATCTGAACCTCACCAGCTTCCATCCTGGACGTTCTCTTACCTGTGTGATCACAACAAATAACAATAAGGACAAAACAGACACACAATTTCTAGAATGAATTGCTTCATATTTTTTACTGCTGAAGTGTTATTATTCATTATTATACACCGTCTGTTCACACTTCTACCCTCAGGCTGAAAATACACAAGTGTGAAATGCAGGACCAACTCTTTCTTTCTCCTAAACCAGTGACAGAAGTTCACATCAGCAGCCACCTCATAACTGTACCTGACAGTTTGCTGCCATTTTCACATGTACTGCTGCTACTTAGCTGCCTTCACTTATGTTATTTGTTTTACTGTTCCATTTTAAATTTGTAAATTCATACATTTCTATCAGAGGTTGTCAAAGTACTCACATTCTGTAATTAAGTACAAGTACAGCTACTGGTATGAAAAAAAAATACTCTGGGAAAATTAAAAGTAGTGATTCAACTTCTTTACTGAAGTAAAAGTAAAACAAAAACAAAAAAAAGTACAACTTCTCAATTGTAATAAAGTAAAAAGTAAAACTGCATTTTTTTTTTTGCTATGGATCAAATAATACTTATTTAAGCAGGAAAAAAACAGAAACAATTCAAAAGTATCCAAAAATAAAGCCTTTAAAAGTGAGTTACTGTGTAGATTATGTGTGTTTTATTGGGTCATAGTACTCAGTTTAGTGACTATGGACTAAATGGGAGATTAAAACAGCATAATTATGAGATTAAAAAATCGAAATCATGTGATAAAAATTTTCTAAATTATGATATAGTCAGTCACAATTTCTGAATTACGACTTATCATCTGTTTAGTTTGAAAAAGTAATGAGTTTATTCTCAGAATGTAAAGAGTAAACATATTTATAAGTACACATATTTATACAAAAATGTAGGGAGTAAAAGTAAAAAGTTGCCAGAAAAATAAATACACAAGTAAAGTACAGATACCTAAAATACATGAACGACAATAATGTTGAATGTAGTTGACTACTGATCCATTTTTCCATATAATTAAAAGGAAAAAAAACAACATATTGTCACTTCCCAACTGTGCCAACATGAGATGCACTGACATGTTTTTAATATACAGTAATGTTATATATTCTCTGGTAAATATTGATTTGAATACTGATGATTTGACTTTTTAAGCATGATTTTAAACTTGTGTTTTGGGAATGAAATATGCTGAAATTGTTTATTTTGATCCATTTGTTTTTCTAAGAAACAATATGATAATTATGAAAATAATCTTATTTTCTTGTAAAAAAAAAAAAAAAAGTGTAGTAAAAAGTTAGTTTGTGTAATAAATGTTTTGTATTATGCACAACTGCCTGCAGATGGAAATGAGCTTGTAGTTAAATCTGGTAGAAGGCATCTCTTCTTTTTGTTGAGATCCATGTATTTGTGCAGTGTCTCTATAATAAATAAATAAATATGTATCTTGAAAAGCATGTGGACATGTTTGACAAACAACTTGTCGATGTTTGGAAACTACGTGAACAAAAAATATTGCAACACATCATGGCTACAGCTAATAAGTTGTCTTGTTCATGTTGATTTGAGATTAAAAAAAAACATCAATATTTGCTTCAAGGTTAATGGGAGATGTTTGAGATGTGAAGAAAGTACATGGGTAGTTGGGGTAGAAAATTTGTATTTACAGTCAGAGCATGAAAAATATTTTAAAAATGTATTTGTGAAATAAAAATTAAATATTGAAAGAAATTAAATAAAAAAAAAACATATCGTGGGCATTTCTGAAGCAAAGATAGGAATTTAAACCACACTAAATAAAACAATAGGAAAAAATAAATAAATAAATAAAACAATAGGAGCATGACGAGACACTCAGCTCACAAGACGAGACGAGACACAAGATTGAGATGAGATTTTAAGAAAACTAAATTACAAATTATATGAATGGAAAACAGACTTGACAAACAGAGTTGTATATCAATTTTATAACTCAGTAAGTGTTAACTTTTAATGAACGTCTTCCTCCACAAATTGAACCTATATAAAATATTATAACAGTTAAAATAAAAATAAATAAAATTAGATATTTCTCCTTCTTTCAAATGCAGACAATATGTGAAAAACAAAAAGTTTCTTTGTCAATACAGACTGAAAATATTACAAACAGAGCCTGACCAAGTATGTCACTTCTTCTTGAATTGAAACTAAAATAAAATATTATAAAGGTTAAAATAAAATAAATAAAAAATGTAGAATGTTCATGATGTCTTACTGTTAAATTAAATTATCCTTTCATTTATCTAAGTAACACGTCGAAACATGTCAGGTGAGAAATACCTACACATATATCTGAGATAAATTAATAAATAAAATTAGATATTTCTCCTTTTTTCTGGCTCTTCACTGTGGAAGTTGACCTGTGAATGTGTTTGTCAGCGTTGTCTGGTTTGTTGGTGTTTTCTTGGCAGGTGCAGTTGTTGGTTTGAGTACTGAGCTGTGGTGCTGCTGGAAGTGTCTCTGCGTTGTGCTTGTATTACATGTATGTACAGCATTGGTTACATACAGTGTCTGTATATTGTCTGTGTCTTATCACTCACTCTCTTGCCATTTATCATTTCTGCCGGGAACCCAAAATGCTGCCAAACAAATGATTTGAAAGTGGTGGGGGCATCTTCAATAGTAAAACCTGTGTTTTCTGACGTCATTCTGGCTGCTGCTCGATAACAAATGTCGCAAAACAGAATTTAACGCGACTAGCAATCTCGCCAAATTACATCTAGCGGGATTGCGTTACACCCCTATGAAATAATTAATTAATTAACCTTTATTTGTTGTCGAGGGACAATGTACATTAATAAACATTTTATAGAGAAGGAAAAATGTAAATACACTCATTTTTAGCCAAAAGGTTAATTTCCAATGATAGTCCTGCTGCCAGAAGGATCCTGGCAATATATTAAAACATAAAAATAAAAACATAGAACATAAAATTCAGTATGTAAACACATGACCATAAAAACATATAGCATGAAATTCAGTGTATAAAACTTGACGTGTGAACATCACTATTAATGACAGATCTGATTGTGTAGCAGACATTTTTTGAGTTGTGTTTTAAATTATCTGTAACAAGTGGATTCTCTTAAATTTTGTGGGATAGTATTCCACTCACTAGCTGCCTTGGAAGTGAAGACTAGTTAACCAAAACTAGTTTTCTTATAAGGCACTGTATAATCTCCTCTGGCAGCCCCCCTAGTTACCCCAGATGCAGATGACCTAAATTCCATCAGACTACAGAGTGGAGGTGGAGCCGAGTGATTTCGAATTTTATAAACGAAACAACAATTTTTAAAAAGTCATCAGGTTGCTCCAGCTTAAAGGCCTATATTTCTCAAGTATTGCACAGTGATGAAATGACTTTGGTTTTTTATCTAAAACTTTGAGGGTTTGTTTAGGATTCTATCAGCTATAATGTACTGGAGATAACTGAGCCTCATGTAGGTAGACAGTAGTTGATATGTGACAATATGAGGGAGAACATGTACATTTTTGCAGCCCCTGTTGACATGTCATTTCTAAGATAACTAAAATTCACTAGTGTAAAGTTTACCAATTGACTCACCTTTTTAATATGTTGTTTAAAAGTCAGAGTATTGTCTATGATAATGCCCAGGTATTTATATTCATTTACAATCTGAATTGTCTGTCCTGAGATAAAAAAAATAAAAACATCAGGTTTTATGTAAGAGGTTTTGGTTTTAGTAAAGAACATAGCAACTGATATTTATCACAATATAAAACTATTTTTTTGTCAGTCATTATTGTTTTGTATCCCAGACCCCTGTTAGAAAACAAACTGAGTTCAACATGTTTCAATACTGATGTCCACATAGTGTGTCTATTTCCTCACTGTGGGACGTCTGTGGAAGAAATCGCAGGGCAACTCTCATCTGTCCTCTGCTGTCCGTGAAATGAGAAGGAGAGGACGTCAGGACTGAAACCTGAAGGAACAATGAAAATAGTAAGAACTTCTTTTTATTCATTCATTTCCTAATAACAGCATGTTGAGCCATATTTTGGAACAAACGTAATGAAGCCGCATTTTGTAATAAACTAATAATAAACTTGTAATAAATTTTACCAGCAAAGCCATAAACCACTTGGAATGTTTCCTAAACAGCTCCTTGAGTTTTAATACCACCACCACCATAGCACCTGCTACTGCAAAATGTAAAACCTTATTACATAATGTGGCAAAAATGTATTACAAAATGCATCTTCATTAAAAAATGGAATGAAAAAGTTATTACATTTTGGACGTTTATAACAAAATGCAGCTCAACAAGTACAGCACAGTGCAAATTATTGGGTGTTACAATCACTCCACTCAAGTAGAATAAAACAAGTTGCAGTAAATAAATTAACACAAGAGAAAAAATGAAAATGTAGAAATATACAGACAGTGATGAAATAAAGAAATCATTCACCCTGGCTTTTAACACATATTCGTTGATCTGAGTGTTGCTGAAGTCCCACTCTGATAAGTCCAACTCCACTTCACCGAGGAAGCTGTTGCGTCCAAAAGTGTCATTATGCCAAACGGAGACGTTCAGGTTTTGCGTTTTTAACACCTCCATTAAGAGTTTAAACTGAAAATGAGATAAGTCGCTATTAAAAAATCTAAAATAAATGTAGAAGTAGATTAAAAAAAAAAAAAAAGAGTATCAAATGTCCACATTATGCGTTTCTTACTCGTAGAATTTCATTGTAGGTGGGGTTTATTGTCTTCTTCTTGATAGTGGTTTTTCTTTTTCCCAGTTTGGTTTTGTCAGGGAGAAGGTAACATTTCACATACCTATACGACAGAACAATTATTTATTCTTCAACTGTAACATTTCTCAACCTCTTTTGTCGTTAAGGACACATGACATCTCAGTTCGACAAAAAAAGTAAAAAAGAGAAAATATAAAAACACCCAAGAACATGTGCAAAAATTATAATTTGGGGGGGGGGGTTAATCTGTTTATCATCCATTCATTCGTTTTTCAAAATGAAACCAAAAATAAGGCAAGAAAAAAACAACTCGTTTCTTCATCATTTGTTTCCAAAACCAAAATAAAAAAAAACAGATAACGATTCATTTTTCATTTTTGTGTTTAAATGAGTAATGGAAAAAAAAAAAAAAAAACGATAACGGCCGTTTCCTATTTTTATCCAATTTTTTACCTGAAGCAAGTTGATTAAACCAGTCCACAGGTATGTTTAAACAGTTTAATGATGGAAAAACACATGCTGAGATTTTACTGCGACAGTTTGGTAATTCAGAGATCCTCAGAAATGTCAGTGAGAAGATTCTATGTTCAACATCAACTCAGGTGTAAAAGACATAATGATGCAGAACTGGAAACTGTTATCATGTCATCAATACATAAGACAAGTACGTATATACAAGGTATACATATACACTTGTCATATAAATATTTTTTGTGTGTTATTATAAAAAGAACATACCTGGAATATGACACTAATTTTCTCCATGGTCATATCTTCAGGTCTTAGGGTGACCCTCTTTGTTTCCCCAAATAAGACATAGGTTTCTATCTTTCTCACTGCAGGTCACGATCATTTCTGGTTTATTCAACTTGTTTCAGGTCAAAATTGGATAAAACGGGGAAACGGCCGTTATCTATTTTTCCATTATTCATTTAAACACAAAAACGAAAAATGAAAAAAGTGATCGTTATCTGTTTTGTTTTTTTTTTCATTTTGGTTTTGTAAACAAATAATGAAGAAACTACTTGGGTTTTTTTTGTTATCTTATTTTTGGTTTCATTTTGGAAAACAAATGAATGAATGATACACGGATTGGATTTACATGTATATACAACATAAATGTAAAACACAGTATTACAGTCCAGTGTTGTGACAGTATGTGCTATTAATTGTGTCCAATATTGTGTGCATATAAGGTTCAGGCTCAGTGTAGGACACAGTTGGATGGGTAGAGTGGAGAGGACATGTGTAAGAAGTGTACTACTCATTACTTTTCTATTCCACCGTGAAACTTACGGGTCAGAGCGGTGCTTCTTGGAGTCAGCTGTGGCCAAATCTCTGCAGTGGACCACAAAGATGTGAAACTCGCCCAGCTTCTGGATGTAGTTAACTGCAAACTGGATGGTTCCCTGGACCTCAATGTCAGCGTAGTCTGCATGGTGAATGCTGCTGATACTGCCACTCACCTGCATATTGACAAAAAACTTAGAAGCCATATTTTCAAACACTCTTTCCATTTAATTATAAGGAATCTATCCATTTTTTTTTTTTCATTTTATGACCTCAATCTGCCTGAATTTTTCAAATATTTAAGTCAGATATGAATGGTATTTTGTTTTTTGATCCTTTAATTAAACCTCAATTCCCCACTGAAAATCAATAACACTGATCTACAAGTAAAATGCTTCCAGAATAAAACTAATGAAATTTTATCACGTGTGTTAGTGATAAAGAAAAGTCAAGTCTTAAATGCTGGTTGGATCAAGTTTCCAAGATAAGTCTGGGGTTAAAATGTGAAATTGTTAGAATGAACAAGAGAATAGGTTTTAGTCCAAAGGAATATTGGTCTCAGATCTACTTTAAAACACTGTCTGCACATTATGATCCATTCACTTTACAGGTTCTTTCTAGTGGAATATTTACTAATCCATTGTATACATGTACATAAACCACCATATATATTACAAACATGAACTAACCAGCACTAAAAAAACAAAGCATAACTTTAAGATAAAACATCAAAATTGTGAGACAAAATTGCTAAACTTCTTGTAATGTTTGATTACTTTTATTCTGTCTGTTTTTAATGTGTGATTGCTCTGTTTTCTATTATTTGTTTTTTATTGTAGTACTCTTATTGTTCCAGTTTTACTTCATCTAAAGTGTTCTTGAGTGCCATGAAAAGTGCTATACAAATAAAACTTATTATATTATTATTATTATTATTACTTCTATTTTAAACAGTCACAACCACCTCAAGTGTACATGCGGAGGCTGCCACAGCGATGACACACCAGCCAAAAAAACGTTAAAAGTAGTAGACATGTATCCTCATACACTCAAACTTTCCTAAATGCTTCCTTCTTATTTCAGCCGATGGTAAAAGCACCAGCGTTTGGCTCCGTTCACTTTCTGCCTCTGTCCATCTGTGGTTGTTGTCATCACAGCTGCATTACACAGTGAGATATTTATACCAGAAAAGTGTGCGGTGCTAGCATAGCATATCTGTCCATAAATAGTACACTATACATACATACTACAGTTTCAGCCTACTTACTAATTTTGGATGCAATGCATACACTGTGTTTCTTACTGCTAAAAGGGCATTAAACTAAAATATTCTAGCTCAATATACACATAACAGACCAAAACACACTAATTTAATACATTCTACTGCAATAAGCCAGGTGGTGTGGTCATGTTTCCAACTGTTTTGTTTTTTTTTGTATTTAAAACCTTAAATACTACCTTAAAAGTAATGGCAAAGATCATCCATCAAAAATAAATAATGAAATACAATGTGTGTGCTTACATCATGTTTATGTTGGAGTCTGTTTTGCATTTGTTGGCTTTTCTAATCTTATTTTAGCTATTTTTAACTTTAGAGCAAGTATGTCAAACTTATTTAAGTTCAGAGGTTGCATTCAGGCTCATATAATATGAAGTGAGCCAGACCAAAACAATAATAATAGTGGAAATAATTAATATTACATTATAATAATGTTTATGTCTACAAAGTTTCATTAAAATGTGAATAACCTGAAATGTTTTTTTTTTTTTTTAATTACATCTAAGTGGAATTTTAACACTATTAAGAATCTGTTCATCATTTACACATGTAATTTACAACTTGCTCGCATACAGAAAACATTCAGGAACAGGCAAGATGTGGGAAAATTTACACTTTCTTCTCTTGTAGTTTTTCTTTTTTAAATGGAATTCCACATTTTAAACATTTCCCTGTGGTATACATGAAATATAAATGCTCTGCTTGGGTCCGAATTCTTCATTAATTCAATTCTACAAGTCCATCTTCAACACGATTTCTGACTAATGACACCAGAAAGGTGGTTTTGAGCACTGGCCCTTTAAATGCACAGGATATGCTTTAGGCCCCGCCCCCTCCAGGTTGTTGTCTGTGCTGCTGTGTCCCATTCAACCAACAAATTAAGATTTTCGGTAACTGGTTCAAAGTTTGGACATATTTTCAGTCTGGACTACAACTGCTGCAGCTGATAATTATATCGTACTTTGACAAATGTTCATCAGAAGTTTGGACCTTATATTTACAAATGTCATGATGTAAATAGTTATGTCACAAATTAAGAAAGAATTAAAATAGGTTTTAGAAATTCGATTTTTTTCCCCCAAAAAATTAATATAAATATAGCTTCATGCCACTTAAAGGGTTCAAATTTAAACTTTATGAATGATCTATTAGGGTCCAAATACACAAATAAATGAACCAAAAATGAATAATAGTAAGTTTGGCCAAACCTGACCCTTTT
>CM035796.1:32409577-32422077 GCA_020466265.1 Siphamia tubifer
ATGACTTTGTATGTCTTTAAATGTTTTAAATCATATTAACCTTTAAGACCAATAACTAATTTTCCCTCTATATAACTTCCCCCCGAATGATTAATCATGATTTATTAGAAAATTATCCTCTACAAGGGGAAAATCTGGTCCTATATTTGATTCACTGATCATTTAGATGTTCATCAGAGTAAATCCAAAGGATATTACATCAAAACAGAAATTAACAAGTGATTTTTTTTCAGTAAATTATGTCATTAAGTGAATACAAAACCACACATCTATGATTTGTTAAACTACATGGACTTTTTTGGTGAATCACTGCAGATGTTGGTCTTTCTATTTGCATTTCAGAGACTTAACGTCCAAATAAGATACATATACAGCTGTGGAAAAAAAAAGAAAAAAAAAAAAGAGATCACTGCAAGAGTATCATTCTCTGGATTGACCATTTAAAGGGATGTGTTTGTTTATTTTACTCTTTATCCTAATGACAACATTTCTCCCCAAATTCCTGATAAAAAAAGTTATTTAGAGCATGTGAACCTGGGGGGACAGAGCCTTTTCTGTAGTCGCCCCAAACCTCTGGAACTCACTCACTGTTCTGACCTTAACACTTTTAACAACTCATTTATTTAAAACTGCTTGTTATGTTTGATTATTTTTATTCTGTTTGTTTTAACATGTGATTGGTCTGTTTTCTATTGTGTTTTTATTGTAGTTGGACTCTTCTTGTTCTATTTTTACTTCATGTAAAGTGTCTTTGAGTGCCATGAAAAGCGCTATACAAATAAAATTTATTATTATCATTATTATTATTATTATTATTGTGTTTACCGAACTCGACACATGGTCAAGATATCAGAAGGATGCAATGTTTTCAGACCTTTTCAAACCAGTTCATACTCCTAAATAAATAAAACAAAGTTCATGTGGGAAATTGGGAAAATTTCAGAATTCAGTATTTGGTTTAATAATCCTGATTTTCAGTGACAGCTTTCACATCACCTAGTTTTTATTTAGATTTTTTCTTCTACTTATGAATTGGTGTCCTGTCTTACTGTTACGTGTTGTATGTATGATCAGGTGGCATTTAATTTCCCCTTTGGGGATTAATAAAGTTTCATCATCACTTCTTGGCTCTCTTCCATTGTTGTTGGATGATTTTATGCAGCTCCAGAGAGACAAATCTGCATCTGGTGGTCTGTCATCCATACATTTATTAATCTAGCTGAGGCCACGAGCATTGTCCTGATACAAAACCCAGTCCTCAGAGTTTGGGAACAATGTCATATCAAAAGTCGATTTGTTTTTAAGAGTTACTTTTGGATACCAGTTACTTTTGCAGTACTAATAGCACTGTTTTGCTTATTGTAAGACGATAGTGATGGACACAGTCGTGGATCAGATGTTTATTCAGTGGTATGTTGGAATTCAACAAACACAGGAATGGAATAAATGATGCATGATCATTTCAGAGGATAATTGCAGTGTTCTCTTCTTTTTTTCTCTAGAGCTGTGTATAATGCTGCTGAAAAGATAAGAAATTACTTTTTTTACCTTAATTATTTGCTACTAGGATTAGTGTTTTTTACATTGATAGTTGCTTTTAATTGCTGGTGGTTGTACAGATCTTTTGAGGGTTAAAGTAAAACACAGATGATAAAAGACCAAAAAATGCAGAGTGAACCAGCAGGTTATAAATCGTCACTAGCTTGAGCTCATTCAGGTGTTAATGTGTTAACCTCTGTATGATTCACTTGGAAGACAAAAACAAAGCATCACTGTGGCTTCCATTTCTTAATCATTTCTGGCAGAAGTACAAGAGGAGAGAAAAGTCAAAACCTCACTGCCTGGACTTGCCCGAGACAGAGACCAGGCTCTGGTTGTCGTGTCTTGGCTGCAGTCTTTGATTTGTACAATCCATGAACTGATTGGAGGACTGCCCTCTGTGGTGCTGTCACTCTGATTTCCCACAAAGTCCCTGTGGACATTTTGTGGTCTGTGTACTGCATCCGCTTCACCGACATGAGACTCTTCATAGTGTGAGGGAGGACGATGGGCTTTTTCGTTTGGCCCAAGGTAGTACTGATGATCCTGAGGGACATAGGATCTGGCCAGATGTGTAAATGGACCCAAATTCTTCTCTGGAGAAGCTTGAATATGTTGGGACACATTTGATGAGACTGAAGTACTCTGTTGAATATTTTTGTCACAAATATACATCCCTTTGCTCACATTATCTGTGGTACTTGAAACAGTCGTCAGTTTTGCTTCATGTGAAGGACTCTTCTTCTGTCTCGGTACCGGTGTGGGCTTCTCAAGTTGCTCTTGGGGGTCAATGTCTATTTTAAATGTTTTCAAAGGGGAGCCTTCCAATCTGGATCCCTTAGGACTAGACGGTTCTCTGGGTAAAACCCTTGGGTGACAGGTCTTCGAGGGGCTTCTTCTGACATCATCATCTTGGTCTTTTGGTCTTCTAATTGGGGATTTGCATGGACTGAGGGGTCTTTCTTGGAACTCTGCATCTGCCTTCTGTTGCTGACATGTCATCTGCAGTTCCTGGATGAAACTTCTTGATGGGGATCTGTCCAAACTCTGGCTGACAAAGCCCTTTTCTGTCACGACTAATGATTTGGCAACACTGGACCGAGTATTGCCAGGAGATATTTGCACCACATTTTCAGACCTGGCTTTACTATCGAATGATGCTTTTGGTTCAGTGCGAGGAGAGGTTGTTTTCTTCCAGAGTACTGAACCACTGGGTGCTTCCATGGCTCTTCCCGCAATTACCCTAGATGTCGAACACTCCCGTTCCCAAAAAGTCTTAAGCTCATCTAACTTTGGCGACTTATCCCCTTGTGAACTTGAAATTAAGTGCCTTGGATGGGGGACTGGAGTGTCACCTTTTTGCGTTGGGATGTCACAAGTATTCAAGAATGGTCCTTGACTACTGGTGTGTTCCTGCTGCAAACAAATCTGCGACTCTGAACCTGTCAAAGAATCATCAGTGTCGTAGATGAGGACTGGATTAGCTCTGTAGGTCCCATCTTCTTTTGTTAACACCACCAAGAGGTTACATTCAGACTCTGGTAAACAACCATCTTCTTGGGTCTTTGCAGTATGTTCCTCAACTCTAAGATTCACTGTCTGCTTTACCTGTGAGAGATCACTGCTTTCACTCTCCAAACTTTGAGGTCCACATGAAGCTTCTATTTTTGTCTCGGCAGTGGCTTCATGTCTTGTGATTTCTCTGGTAAATATTACTTTAGGACAGCTATTTTCCTTTTCCCAGAAAGCTTTCAAATCAGATAATCTTTCTGGAAACTGAGCATCTCCGTCATCTGTTTCCTGCTCCAGAGAATCTTCTGTCATTGCTTCTTCAAATGGAGTATTTTGCAGAGCAGTAAGCTGAAGGGTTCTGAGCTCAGCTGTCTCCACAGGTTTAGATTTTTCTTCAGTACTTTCAGGTTCATCCACCTTTGTATCTGCAGAAGCTTCAGAGAGGTTCACATTGTCGTCATTAGATTGTGTCACCTCTTCTTCCTGTGGACGGTCTACTTCAGCTGTTTTATTCTTTTCTCTTCTAAACATTCCAAATAGCCTTCGTTTCTGCTTCGGCGAAAGACCATGAGAGGAACTTTTCTTTGAGCGGTCATTAGTGGACAGTTTGGTTTGTGAGTGGGCTTCAACTACACCATCGCTGCATTGGTCAGGCTGCTTTTGCTGTGGTTGTTGAATATTGTGTCCAGTCAGGCAGTCTGCAGTCTTAGCCTGAGAGTTAAGGTCCTCTTCAGGCCGTGTCTCCAACTGAACAGGCTTACCTGCTTCCTGCTCAACTGAGGTGATTCTAGACACTTGAATGCTTTGGAGGCCAGTCTCAGAGGAATCTGCAAAGACAAGAACATCTTCATGTTTTATTCACATACAATGCACTCAACTATTTAACAGCATACTCTCTAATACGGACTTCACTATCCCTGGTCCTGGTGAGCCACTATCCTGCATGTTTTAAATGTATACCTCCTCCAACATACCGGATTCAAATGATATGCCTATCGTCAAGCTCTGCAGAAAACTGATAATGACCATCAAAAATGCTAGAAGAGGAAAACATCTAAAACAAGGATGACAAATCCTGGTCTTCTAAAGCTACTATCCTGTATGTTTCAGATCAGGGCTGGGCAATGCTGGTCCACGAGGGCTGGTATACTGGATGTTTTACATATTTCTGTCTTTCATCACACCTGGTAGCATTTGCATCTACAACATCCAGGATCTTAGTCCTCAAGGACCAGCATTTCCCACCCTGATGGTCATTATCAGTCTTCTGCAGAGCTTGATAATTAGCTTATTATTAGAATTAGGGGTGTGGCAAGAGGGATACATAATATAGCCAGAAAGGGGTACAAACCAATCCCTTATTGTGCCGGTCCCAAGCCCAGATAATTACAGAGGGATGTGTCAGGTAGGGCATCTGACGTAAAACTTCTGCCAAATCAAACATACAAATCAAACCTATGACTTCCATACCTGATTGATTGAGGCCCGAGTTAATAACGACTGCCATTGATGCTGTTCCAACACTATGTTCATGGAAGTGTTGGAAAAGGGATACATCTAAAACATGCAGGACAGTAGCTCTCCAGTGTCTGGTGACAGCCTATGTGAATGTGAGTCTATCAGCTGTTTTGCTTTCTCTGCTTTCTTATGGTACTGTCAAAACTTGTCTATGACTGCAAACCAGTAACAGTTTGGTGTAGATGCTCGTGTTTAATTCTTACCACTGAGGACCTGGTGTTGGTCCACATCTTGGGTTCGGAGGTTTTGATCTTCTTCATACCCGACTTCATCGTCTCTTAAATCCACTTGAGTCTGTTGGAGCAAACGTCTACATGCGCCAGTTTTCTTTGAGTCGGTCTTGTTTTCCTCCTCAGATGAACAGATGGAGTCCACATCCAGCAGACTGTGCTCTCCCATCTCTTTCCCATCCTGCCACTCTGCTGCTCGGCGAACAACCACAGAACTGAACCTCACCTGTTTTCTATCGGCCCAGGTTTCAGAGGGACAATCCACCTTTATTGGTCTGTGCGATTCCAAGTCTGTGGAATCCGAGGTGGACAAGTGCTTGAGGATGCTGTGTGGAGATGCAAGGTTAGGCTCTTCTTCTGACCTGTCTACTTCATCAACAGCATCCTGAGACCTAGTACTGACTACACGGTTTTCAGGTGCATTCTGGGTCACAGGGCAAGTGTTATGATCTTCTTTCAGGACTGTGGCTAAGGGAATGCTGATCTCAGGTGACGGCAAAAACTCTGAAAGAAATAAAAAACAATGTTTCAGTGTTGACATCTGTGTTGGAGTACAAACTGATATAATGGTCATGTATACATGACCATATTCTGATCAAAAATGAGTTAAAAAAAAAAAAAAGGCACCAAATGACAGTGACAAAGACTTCTTGCGCATAGCTTGGCCTGCAGGTAAAGCACTATGGTCTTGGAAGCATGTTTTTCAGACAATAAAGCTGGAGAGTAAATTACATTATGGAATTTCTGTTTTATTTTTGTGTCCACAGTTCACAAAAAACTGTAACAGTTTTGCTTTTGTTTGTTCCATTTCAAACATATATTTAGTGCAGCTACTAGTCTTTTTTTTCCACTGACCCTTAAATTGTGCAAATACAAATTGCACATAAAAATTTGCCTAATGGTAAAATAACAGTTATTTTCACTTGAAGCTTTTGGAAAGTAATGGTTGCAATGGAAATAATTTTATTCGCAACTATGTTGAGTTATGTGAATTAAAAAAAAATGAAAGGATGTGAACAAATGTTACTACAATTGAAGAAAAAGAGTTTTAAAGCAAACATGTATGTGTGAATACAGCAGGAAACCAGATCCTTTTTAAATGTAATATGGGATAGAGGGGTAATATATAATAATAACAACAACAACAACAACAATAATAATAATAATGATTTTTTCTGTAAATCAATATGTTTATGGGGTGACTTCATGTCTTCTCACAATAATAAACAAATCATCACATTTATGATTTAATGGAAAAACTGACATTACGCTTTATATTTTATTTAGTGAGTGATACAATGTGTGGATATGTGGTGTTGATTTGTTGGCGTTTTCAATAGTTCTGACGGTGTGTAGTTCACCTTTCATAGCCTCGCTGTTCCACAGATTGTTTTAGAGCAAGTGTACATGTTTGTTTTTGTTTTTACAGCGTGTGAATGTGCATTGTTTTCTGCGTCCTGATTGGCTAAGAGACTGTAGACCATTGTCAACAAGTATTCAGAGAATGCCTAATCTCGCCCCTATTTTGTGCCAATCTCAAATTTCTATGACAACCCATTGTTGAATTAGATCCAATAATGTGATTTTTACCTTTTTTCTAAATGCAACCTTGACCTTTGACCTTTTGCAATATTGATAATTTCATTATATGTATATATGCGTCATTATGATAATATATCCAGTATTGATTAAGTTACAGCGTGGTATGTCTATGCTTGATACACACAGTGTTACAGAAGTTAATTTTGCAACATGCCACCTTTGACCTCCAGAGATCTCAAAAACTATTGGTCGTAGGTGAATTATAGAAATATTCATTCCGCATCATTTGGTACCAATCTGAAAGTTCTGTGACCCTCTGTTCTTGAGTTATAACCGATTTAGTTAATTGTGACCTTGACCTTTAACCTTTCCTCAAATGGATCATTGCATCTGATGCGCATTAACTATATGTATATTCCCATATCATTCTATGGTGATATCTCAAGTATTAATTGAGTTATATGTTATGTTATATGTTTCTGTAGACACACCCACACAAGGTGATTACAATTAATTAATCCATCTCCTCCATGTTGTGTCTCCTGTACAGAACAGAACACATTCAATTTTGACACATTTACATAAATGTTCCATCACTAGCAGTGTGACTCTGAGGTGCTGTATGTTTGACAGTTTTCTCCAACGACAAAATCCACAATGTCGACCAAATGTTCTGCACCGACAAAAGCACCTGCGGTCAAAAGCACGTAACGGCAGAGGAAATGAGAACCATCACACAAAAAGTTGGCTTGATTTTATAATACTGAACTTTTTTTTTTTTTAAATCTATGAAAGTTTGAACTGCAACAGTGTTTAAACAACAGACAAATGTGATAAATTGTTGAGAAAAGTGTATGAAGTGTGTAGTGAGGTGTTTTACAGCCTTAAAACATGTAGAATAAAGTGTGTGGTGTGGGGTTTTATAGCCTTAAAACATAGAATAAAATGTATAACGTGTGTGGTGAGGGGTCTTACAGCCTTAAAACATATAGAATAAAGTGAATAAAGTGTGTGTGGTGAGGGGTTTTACAGCCTTAAAATGTAGAATAAAGTGTGTGGTGAGGGGTGTTATAGCCTTAAAACATGTAGAATAAAGTGTATAAAATGTGTGGTGAGAGGTTTTACAGCCTTAAAACATGTAGAATAAAGTGTATAAAGTGTGTGGTGAGAGGTTTTACAGCCTTAAAACATGTAGAATAATTGTAAAACATGAATCTGAGTAGTTTGCATTTTCCACCTATTGCAGATTACTTTTCTAATCTACAGTAACTAGCGACCACTATATACATAAAACCTCTTTAACATAATCCCATGCATTTGTAGATATTTTAAAATGGGCCTGTTTCATTTGACGTCTTTCGTAACATGTTTATTGCACAACTTCTTGGAGTTTTGTGCACTCTCCCCCACAGTAAGTTATTTTATCTTTTTCCTTTGTTTTCTTCAGTTTGCTTCTTGTGGTCCAGTCAGAAGTGTTGTTTTCATAGCTCCTGTGAAATGATTCCAGCAGCCACAAGTCATGCAGTACAGATTAAAGCTTTGGAATGTATTTCTGTGTAATCCCCTGGCTCGTCTAGCAGCCTTGTGTGTTTGGACTTCCTTGGCGTTGGGCAGCTTCTGGGAAAGTCTGAGGTCCCACAGCTCTCAGGGTCATTTCACACCAATTATTGTGAGAAACGCCACTTAAAATATTATCACCCTCTCATGAGCACAACTTCATCTTTAATGCTTTCATGCACAAATTATGAGAACCTTAATCATGTTTTTATTTCTCTTTAGGCTTGAAAAAATTAATTCTTATGATGTTATTTTTCACAAAGTTACTAAAATGTCTCCTCAGCTGGATACCATGCTTTCCATTTTTGAAGTGACATACATAAGTCGCTTTTCTATTGACTCTCAAATTGTGCAAATATAACTTGCACATAAAAAAATGTACCGAATGGAAAAATTACAATTTTGACAAAACCCTTGTTTTTCAATTACAGTTTGTTTTTTTGCTGGTAAGAGGTGGTTTTTGAGGTGTAGCGCAAATGGTATATGACCTAAAACTGAAATGGAACGAGGTCAATTTAAAAAAAAAAAAAAAAAAAAGTTTCAAAGTAACATGGTGCAGTATGTGTGGATACACCAGGAAATCACATCATTTTTAATTTAGTACAAGATAGAGGGGTAATAAAGAATAATAATAACACTGGTATACAAGTAAAATTATTACAGAATAAAACTAATTACATTTTACCACATGTGTGTTACTGATAAAGAAAACTCAAGTCTTAAATGCTGGTTGGATCAAGTTTTCAACATAAGTCTGGGGTCAAAATGTGAAATTCAGGTTCTTTCTAGTGGAATATTTACTAATCCATTGTATACATGTACATAAACCACCATATATGTGGAATAACACACCATCGTATATATTAAAAACATGAACTAACCAGCACTACAGTCGTTTGTTTTCTGGTTAATTTTATTAAAATATATAAGATTTAGTATATTTAATTTCTGAAGTAGATACTTTCTAAAAAAAAAAAAATAATAGAGCAGTGTAATTAATATATATATGAAACAACATTATATTTATGTTTGTAGCCATGTTTATAAAAAGACTTTTCATATCTCACAATAATAAAAAAAACATCTCATTTGTGATTTAATGGAAAAATGGACATTATGTACTTTTGTTATTTTGACATTCAATAAATATTAGTCATGTTTTGTGCATATACTTGGTGGAAAAGCAACTTGTGTGAAAACTATTACATTAAACACATTTTTAATGCTGCTAATCTCTTGTTTTATCAGAATTTAACATTCTATTATATCAGTTATCACACAATCAGATAATAAAAAAAACATCTTTCTCCTACAAAAAAAAAAAAGCATTAGCATTATAACATTTCCACTTACATAAATGAGTGCAGATCAAGTTTATCAAAACAATAAAGTTACAGTAAAGGTATGAATTATAATGTTTGAGATGATGCATGAGTGTCGGCTGATATGGAACTGAATCAACAAAATCTATAAATATATAATAGAACAGTATTGAATATCCTTCCATTGTAGTGACCAGTATATATGACAGGGTTAATCCACTGGTTTTCAAATAATGAGGTTTTTCAGTTCTGTTAAAGGAAGCTCACTATCCCATAATTTGAAAATCCTTGGGTTAAGTAGCAAAGGGAATTATTTAAACTCTGACAATAGTTAAATTTTCACTTTTAAAAATCAAATTGAAACAAAGTGAGATGACATATGAAGAGTTCATTTGCAAAAACAGATGACTCCATCTTTTTTTTTTTTTTTCACAAAATGTTATTTTTTTACTCTACATTCCAGGTAATACTCATTGATTTGATATATTATTTATTGAATTTAGTGGACCTTATCAAATGAAATAAATAATATATCAAATCAATGAGTATAACCTGGAATGTAGAATAAAAAATTACATTTTGTTAAAAAAAAAAAGAAAAAAAAAAAAAAAGAAAAATGGAGTTATCTGTTTTTGCAAATGAACTCTTCATATAATGACATCAGAAGCTGAATTGGACAGAAAGGACAAGTCAGAACATGCTTTTGCCCGCCATGCAACAACAGTTCATGCTAACATGCTGCGTCTGCAAAAGCCCAGTGGCCACAAACACCCGAAAATCTAAAGAAAATGATAAAAACCAGACTTACTTTATTTCTAAGTAAATGCTTTCACCAATTGTCCTTCAAGTAGTCTCCTCATTTCAAGACATAACACATTATTTGTCATTAAATCAAGTGCTTCAAGATTTAAAAAACAAACAAACAAACATATTGTGAAGTAAAACACTGCAGCACAAACTCACCGTTACTCGTTGACGGAGGCTGATGCATGGACACGTCCAAACATCTGCTGCTACTTTCTTCAGGACTGTGTGATTCTATGAACTCATTGTTGAACGGGTTTTTCCGTAGCTTTAACAAGAATAGAAAACACGTTTAATACTTGGACGAGCATCAAACCACGATGGTAACTGACTGTGTTTTATTTTTTTTGTTATCGTACCTTTGTGGGCGACACTACAGCCAGTTTAGGTGACGGTTGTGGTTCCAAAGAGTTCAGGTTTTGATCCCTGTTTAAAAGAAAAAAAAGAAAGAAATGACAATAAGTGGGTAAAAATCTGAGGTGGAAGTAACTAAGTAAAAGTTCATGACTACTGTACTTTACTTGAGTATTTAATTTTCTGACAACTTTTTACTTTTATTACCTACATTTTTGTATAAATATCTGTACTTTATACTCTTTACATTCCTTGATTTGATTTGATTTATTTTGAACATGTGCAAAGTGCAACAATAATCAATACAACAATAATAATAATAACAATGACATGTCCGAAAAAGAGTAGGATGAAGCATAAGTTTATTTAATCCTACCACTTCTTCACTTCCCCAATAACCTTAATTCATCTTATATCAATATAGTGCATAGTACAAAAATGATGATAATAATAAAAAATAATAACAATAATAAATAAATGAAGTACTAAACATATACATATATACAAAAAAAAAACCCAAATGAGCAGATAGGAAAATAGATAACAAATAGAGTTTTTTTGTTTGTTTGTTTGTTTCCTTTTCATTTTTCTTCATACAGTCGACCAGTCAGACCAGTAAAATATTGTCATGATATAGGCAATAAATTATTAAAATGTAGAAATGTTCTTTGTTTTAGTATAAAAAAGTAAAATTACATGAAAATATTGACATTTATAAACTATTATTTTATAATAAATATGAACAACCTCAAATGTCTTCAGAGAAATAAATGTAATTTTAACAATATCCTGCCTGCTACTAAATGTTTTGTGTATTTCTTATTGTAATATACATTATAATGTGTAATGTAATTATATAATTTTACTTCTGTCACTTAGTGTTTTCCTGGTCTGTCCCACTTCAGATCATATTGGGCTAAATGTAGCCCCTGAACTAACATGACTTTGACGCCTCTGGTCTAAAAAAAAAAATGCATCACATTATATTAGATCCCAATTTTTTATCAAGTATTACTGTCCTACTAGAACCATGTATTTGCAAAATGTCATCAGTTTTGTTCCACTGCATTTACGGTCTTTATTGAGCTTGAGAATGACAATAATTGAGGAACACATAGTTCTCAGTTTGTCACAAATACCTGGAGTGAATGTATAACGTAGGACAAAATTAAAATAGTCATAATACTTTAACTTTGTAATTAGGTAACAGACAACATTACATCACTAGAAATCTGCTTTCATTCTATAACTCCTACTCTATAATTCTCATTCTTATGTACTCTTGTTCATTGAAGCAGGCTGTACAACCTTGTATATGCTTAATACCATTACATGAGGTTAAAAAAAAAAAAAAAAAAAAAAAAATCTAGACATAAACCAATCTACACCAGACCCTGAGGTGTGTGTAATATTTTAAAAGTGTCAGCACTGCATGGATAGAAAACACAAACATGTGAGACCTGAACCTATAAGAGGATTATTGAGAACTGCACAACCAATTACTAAGCATGTCTTTAACATGCACATGAGCCATCATCATAGTCATATACTGTAATCTACTCCAATAGGGACACATGTGACGCCGCTCATAAACAACAACAACAACAACAACCTTTCTGGTCTTCCAAAAAAAGACCGTTGCACCACTGCAGCTGCTTCAGAACTCTGCAGCCCGGCTCCTCACGAAGACCAGACAGACCGAGCATATGACACCAGTGCTCAGGTCTGTGCACTGGCTCCTGTGAGCGTCAGGTTTTTATTAGTTTTTAAGAGTCTTAATGGCTGTGGCCCTGTTTATTTATGGGATCTGCTTTTAACATATGAACCCTCTCGGACCCTCAGGTAATAGGTTTTTAATTGTCCCTAGAGTTACCACTAAAACACATGGCGAGGCCTCATTCAGTTTTTATTTCCCCAAACTATGAAACAGTCGACCTGAGGATCTGAGGTCTGCTGCGAGTGTTCATATTTTTAAAGGTAAACTTAAAACCTACCTTTTTAACTTAGCGTTTAGTTATATTTTTATCTTAATATTATTTTATTCTGCTATTTTAGGTATTTACTTTTATTTTATTACTATTATTTAGTTATGTATTTATTCTATTCATTTTAACTGTGGAAA
>CM035796.1:32427077-32429920 GCA_020466265.1 Siphamia tubifer
ATTTTTGAGATTTTATTTTCTGGAGTATTATTGCATTCATGAACAAAAAAAGCTGTTTTACTTTTTACTTTTTGTACTTCATTACAATTGAGAAGTTGTACTTTTTTACTTTTACTTAAGTAGAGGAGTTGAATCAGTACTTCTACTTTTACTAGAGTATTTTTTCACACAAGTAGCTGTACTTCTACTTAAGTACAGAATGTGAGTACTTTGAACACCTCTGTAAGATATTAATAACTAAGCATTTTGAACATGTCGACCAGTGGTTCTCAAATACAGTCGTCATGGCCCAGTGTCCTGCATGTTTTAGATATTTCCCTCTACTATCACACCGAGTTCAATTATTGATCAGCTCTTCAGAAGCCTGATAATGATGTAATGGCTTCCAGCTGTGATGGAAGAAAGACACTTTTTTTTTTTAATATACACTTAATTTTTTATTGAAAAAAATATATATTTATAATATTTTTTGTTTGATTTTTTTTTTATTTTAATTTTCTAAAATTGTATTTTTGTTTATTTTATGTTTCATTTATTTTTGTTTATTTTTATTTAAAAAAGAGGGAGTTAAATTTTATTTTTTAAATTAAAAAATATTTTTTAAATTAAAAAATATTTTTTAAATTCTGTTTTTTTTATTTCAGATTTTTTTCTTAAAAAGAACAAATGAGAGATTTTATAACTATGAAAAAAATAATACTTTTTAATATATTTTTAACTTTAAAAAAATGATAAAATTTATTTTTTTGTTTTTTCCAAAACGTTTTAAATAATAACCTAAAACATTGACAACTACAAACTTTGTTTTGGTGCAAAAACACAAAAACAAACATTACATTATGAAAATATTTACATTAAAAACTATCTGTTTTCTACATAGCTCCAAAACAATATAAATAACAATGGTTTAATTTTTTTTTAGAAAGTATCTGCTTCAGACATTAAATGTGTTAAATCTTACATACTTTAATAAGATGAATCAGAAAACAAATGACTTTAGTGTTGGTTAGTTTATGTTTTTAATATATATGATGGTGTGTTATTCCACATATATGCTGGTTTATGTACATGTAGAAATATTCCACTAGAAAGAACCTGTAAAGTGAATGGATCATAATGTGCAGACAGTGTTTTGAAGTAGATCTGAGACCAATATTCCTTTGGACTAAAACATATTCTCTTATTAATTTCAATAATTTCACATTCTGACCCCAGACTTATCTTTGAAACTTGATCCAACCAGCATTTAAGACTTGAGTTTTCTTTATCACTAACACACATGCGGGAACATTTAATTCGTTTCATCCTGTAATAATTTTACTTGTAGACCAGTGTTATTATTACTCTATATTACCCTCTATCTTGGACTAAATTAGTTTTAGGTCATATACCATTTGCGTTACACCTGAAAAACCACCTCTTGCCAGCAAAAAAAATAAATATATTGAATTGAAAACCAAGGGTTTTGTCAAAATTGTCATTTTTCCTTGAGTTCCATTTTTATGTGAAAGTTATATTTGCACAAGGGTTCAATAGAAAAGCGACTAATGTATGTCACTTCAAAAATGTAATGCATGGTGTCCAGCTGAATCGACATTTTAGTAACTTCGTGAAAAATAGTTTGATAAGCCTAAAGAGGAATAAAACATTCATTCATTTCACATTTTGACCCCAGACTTTTCTTGGAAACTTGATCCAACCAGCATTTAAGACTTGAGTTTTCTTTATCACTAACACACATGCAGTAACATTTCATTAGTTTTATTCTGTAATAATTTTACTTGTAGACCAGTGTATCTTCACTGATTTTTGAATCCTGTACCACTATGTACTATATTTGGAGATGACTACCTCCTAAATTCCAAAAGAGAAGCTATTGTTCTTGAAAGATCCTGTGTTCTGTGCTATCTGCAGTTATTTTATCTATATTATTGTTATTCTTTTCATGTCTCTGCAAAGTATGCCATACTGAACTCCTTTGTAAAAATGAATATAATTGGAAATTGTTTCACTTTGTAAAGAAAAACTCATCATAAAATGTTTATGGAAAAAGATAAATGGAAGTAAATGTTTTAAGAGACAAATCTCTGTGACTTCTGCTTTTGACAAGAGAATACTGCGAGGGTTTGTGTGTCTACGTCAGAGGTGGTCAAAGTACTCACATTCTGTACTTAAGTAAAATACTCTGATATAGGTAAAAGTACTGATTCAACTCCTTTACTTAAGTAAAAGTAAAAAAGTACAAATTCTCAATTGTAATAAAGTATAAAAGTAAAAAGTAAAACTGTTTTTTTTTTTTCCATGAATGCAATAATAATTAACTAGGAAAAATCTGAAAAGTTTCAAAAGTATCTAAAATAAAGCCTTTAAAATTGAGTTAACATGTACACAATGTTTTTGATCAAGTAACAGTTCCTCAGTTTTGTGGGTATGGGCAGGAAATTTAGAAAAAAAAGAAGTCACAATTGAGATAAAAAGTCATCATGAGTTATAAATATGAAATAAAAATACAGAATTTTAAGAGAAAAAGACAAAATTTTCAGATAAAATGTTAAAATGGTGAGATAAAAAGTCAAAATTGTAAGATGAAAAGTCATATAATTATAGTATATAAAATCACAGTTTCTCTCCACTGAAGTGACATATATTTCATACTGTCACATCTGTTTATTTTGAAAAAGTAACTAGTCTATTCAGAGAATGTAATGAGTATAAAGTACAGATATTTACACAAAAATGTAGGGAGTAAAAGTAAAAAGTTACCAGAAAACTAAATACTCAAGTAAAGTACAGATACCTAAAAAGTCTACTTAAGTACAGTAATGAAGTACTTTTACTTAGTT